>JAQIZT010000342.1:17500-20000 GCA_029228515.1 Populus alba x Populus x berolinensis | reverse complement strand
ATTTTTCCCACTGCTGGCATCGCTGCCGCTGCCCCGGGCCCGAAGGCAGCCCCCCCGCGGGCACGACAGCAAGCCAGCGGGGGCTGTCCGCGCTGCCGATTTTTCCCACTGCTGGCATCGCTGCCGCTGCCCCGGGCCCGAAGGCAGCCCCCCCGCGGGCACGACAGCAAGCCAGCGGGGGCTGTCCGCGCTGCCGATTTTTCCCACTGCTGGCATCGCTGCCGCTGCCCCGGGCCCGAAGGCAGCCCCCCCGCGGGCACGACAGCAAGCCAGCGGGGGCTGTCCGCGCTGCCGATTTTTCCCACTGCTGGCATCGCTGCCGCTGCCCCGGGCCCGAAGGCAGCCCCCCCGCGGGCACGACAGCAAGCCAGCGGGGGCTGTCCGCGCTGCCGATTTTTCCCACTGCTGGCATCGCTGCCGCTGCCCCGGGCCCGAAGGCAGCCCCCCCGCGGGCACGACAGCAAGCCAGCGGGGGCTGTCCGCGCTGCCGATTTTTCCCACTGCTGGCATCGCTGCCGCTGCCCCGGGCCCGAAGGCAGCCCCCCCGCGGGCACGACAGCAAGCCAGCGGGGGCTGTCCGCGCTGCCGATTTTTCCCACTGCTGGCATCGCTGCCGCTGCCCCGGGCCCGAAGGCAGCCCCCCCGCGGGCACGACAGCAAGCCAGCGGGGGCTGTCCGCGCTGCCGATTTTTCCCACTGCTGGCATCGCTGCCGCTGCCCCGGGCCCGAAGGCAGCCCCCCCGCGGGCACGACAGCAAGCCAGCGGGGGCTGTCCGCGCTGCCGATTTTTCCCACTGCTGGCATCGCTGCCGCTGCCCCGGGCCCGAAGGCAGCCCCCCCGCGGGCACGACAGCAAGCCAGCGGGGGCTGTCCGCGCTGCCGATTTTTCCCACTGCTGGCATCGCTGCCGCTGCCCCGGGCCCGAAGGCAGCCCCCCCGCGGGCACGACAGCAAGCCAGAGGGGGCTGTCCGCGCTGCCGATTTTTCCCACTGCTGGCATCGCTGCCGCAGAGTGTGCGTAGCCTCTCCCGCGCGGGGGGCAGGCAAGAGCGCAGGGGGGCAAGGCCCGAAGGCAGCCCCCCCGCGGGTAAGATAGCCAGCCAGCAGGGGCTGTCCCCGCGTCAGCCCCCGTTGCGCAGCGCGGCATGGAAATCATTGCCGCGCGCGCGCGCGCGCCCAATCGCCCAAGAGCCCAAGGGCCCCCAAGGGCCCCAGGCCCTCAGGCCCCAGCGCCCCAGCGCCAAGCGCAGACGCGGGCGCGGGCGGGGCGGGCGCGCGCGTGTGATTTTTATAGGGCGGTGGTCGGAATCGGGTCGTCGCCGGCCGGAAAACGGGTCATCGATGGCGGCGTTACTTCGGGCCGTGAGGCCCCCCACGTGTGTAGCAGCAGCTCGCAAATCCCCCGCGGCAGGCCTATGGGCGCCAGCCAGCGCGCCCCATGGCCAGTCGGGGGGCACCCCCCTAAAGAGCTATAAGTGTTATTGCAGCTCTGGCAGGGGCAGACACTACTAGGTCCCAGCTGTCACCCCCCCTCTAAAAAATTCATTTCTTGGTATTTTGAGCTGAAATTTTGCACATAGGTTGGCAAAAATCCAATCCACCTTTATAAATTTTCCCAGATTTTTTCGAGGTCGGGAAGTATTTTTTTTTATTTTCCTACCATTAAAAATCAAGGAAATACGCAAAAATAGGAACCGGCCCGGAATGACCCCAAATTCGGCTGGCAGCCTCACAAAAATATGGCTGATTTTACTGGATTGATTTCACGTGGAAAGCATGACGTTTTCTTGGCGGGATGCGGGAAAACCGGCAGCGCGCATGCCGCGGCCACCGGAGGAGCCCCGGGAAAACTCTTGCTTTCACGGTCTTGGCCTCCCCTCACCACCATGGCCGGCCTCTAATCCCCCCCATCAGCAGTTGTGGCCGATAGGGCAGTGATTTGAACGACGCCGCCGGGTAATCGCACCCGGCCGACGCGGGGAGGAAGAGATCTCTTCTTCCAAGATAGCGAACAACACATCGGGAGTTATGTTGATAGGGCAGAGAATTGAATGACTCGTTGCGGGCAGCCAGCTGATAGGGCCTCCAGCTGCACAAATCCGCGCTGCCGATTTTTCCGACGTTGCCGATTTGTCTGAACAGCCCCTCGTTCGTCCGCGCTGCCGATTCCAACACTGCCTGCTGTGTCTGAACAGCCCCTGTTTCGTCAGCGCGTCCCCTTGACGAATTTTCCTGCCTGGCCTCGACAGCCCAGCGTCCAGCCCGTGTTCGTCAACAAATCTGCGCTGCCGATTTTCCCCGACGGGCCTCCAGCTGCGGATCTCCGCGCTGCCGATTTTTCCCACTGTTGGCATCGCTGCCGCTGCCTAGGCCCCCAGTCTTTTTCGTCACGCCTAGGACTATAAACAGTCCAGACTCATCGCCAGCACCGGCTGCCGATTCTGCCGACTTCTCCAATTTCGTCGGCGCTGCCGATTCCAACACTGCCCGCTGTGTCTGA
>JAQIZT010000342.1:2500-7500 GCA_029228515.1 Populus alba x Populus x berolinensis | reverse complement strand
CACGGAATGACCCCACAATTCGGCTGGCAGCCTCACAAAAATATGGCTGATTTTACTGGATTGGTTTCATGTGGATAAGCCACGACGTTTTGCTTGGCGGGATGCGGAGAAAACCGGCAGCGCGCAATTGCGCGGGCCAGCGACGTCGGGCTGGCACCAGCAGCGCCTAGCCTCTCCCGCGCGGGGGGCAGGCAAGAGCGCAGGGGCCCCGTGGCCCGAAGGCAGCCCCCCCGCGGGCAAGACTGCAAGCCAGCGGGGGCTGTCCGCGCTGCCGATTTTTCCCACTGCTGGCATCACTGCCGCTGCCCGGGGCCCGAAGGCAGCCCCCACGCAGGGCACGACAGCAAGCCAGCGGGGGCTGTACGCGCTGGCCGATTTTTCCCCACTGCTGGGCATCGCTGCCGCTGCCCCGGGCCCGAAGGCAGCCCCCCCGCGGGCACGACAGCAAGCCAGCGGGGGCTAGTCCGCGCTGCCGATTTTTCCCCACTGCTTTGGCATCGCTGCCGCTGCTCCGGGCCCGAAGGCCGCCCCCCGGCTGGGCACGACAGCAAGCCAGCGGGGGCTGTCCGCAGCTGCCGATTTTTCCCACTGCAGGGCATCGCTGCCGCTGCCCCGGGCCCGAAGGCAGCCCCCCGCCGGGGCCACGACAGCAAGCCAAGCGGGGGGCTGTCCGCGCTGCCGATTTTTCCCCACTTGCTGGCATCGCTGCCGCTGCCCCGGGACCGAAGGCAGCCCCCCCGCGGGCCCGACAGCAAGCCAGCGGGGGCTGTCCGCCGCTGCCCGATTATTCCCACTGCTGGCATCGCCACTGCCGCTTGCATAGACCGGGCCCGAAGGCAGCCCCCCCGCGGGCACTGACAGCAAGCCAGCGGGCATTGTTCCGCCAAAGCTGGCTAAAGATTTTTCCCACTGCTAGGCATCGCTGCCGCTAGCCAGTAACCGGGCCCAGAAGGCAGCCCACGAGCCTCCGCGGGCACGAGACAAGCAAGCCAGCGGGGGCTGTCCGCAAGCTGCCGATTGTTTCCCAGAACTGCTTCATCGCTAGTCGCTTATAGCCCTAGAAAACGCAATGATCCGGGCCCCAAGAGCAGCCCCCCGCGGGGGCCCCCCCAAAAAAAAGGGAAAATACCAGCAAGCCAGCGGGGGGCGCTGTGCCCGCGCTAAGCCGATTTTTCCCACTGCTGGCATAAAAAATCAAGCTGCCAGCTGCCATTTACACCGGCCTCTGCAGGCAGCACCCACCCGCGGGCACGACAGCCAGCCAGCGGGGGCTGACCGCGCTGCCTGTGATTTTATTTCCCACTGCTGGCTATCGCTGCCAAGCTGCCCGGGGCTCCCGAAGGCAGCCCCGTGCCCGCGGGCACGACAGCAAGACCAGAGGGGGCTGTCCGCGCTGCCGATTTTTTCTTCCCACTGCTGTGCATCGCTGGCCGCGAGTGTGCCGTAAGCCTTTTCCTCCCGCGCGGGGGGCAGGCAAGATCGCAGGGGGGGCAAGGCCCGAAGGCAGCCCGCCCCGCGGGATGGATAGCCAGCCAGCACGAGGCTGTCATCCCATCAAAAGCGCTCAAGCCCCGTTGCGCAGCAGCGGCCATGGAAATCATTGCCGCGCGCAAATCACGCTCAAAAGTATAAATAGCTATGCTACCAAATCGCCCAAGAGAGCCCAAGGGGTCCCCCAAGGGCCCCATGCCCATCAGGCCCCAGCGCCCCAGCGCCAAGCGCAGACGCGCGGCAGCGGGCGCGGGCGGTAGCGCAAGCGCGCGCCGCAAGTAGAGCTTTATATAGGTGCGGTGGTCGGAATCGGGTCGTACGCCGGCGCGGAAAAACTCGTTGTCATCGATGGCGGCGTTACTTTCTGGCCGTGAGGACCCTCCCCACGTGTGTAGCAGCAGCTTCCGCAAATCCCCCGCGGCAGGCCTATTCGCCAGCCAGCGCGCCCCCATAGGCAGTCGGGGGGCAACCCCCGAAAGGTGCTAGAAGTGTTTATTGCAGCTCTGGCAGGGGCAGAACACATACTAGGTCCAAGACTGTCACCCCCCATCGGCATCTATAAAATTCATTTCTTGGTATTTTTGAAGCGTGAAATTTTGGCACATAGGATTGGCAAAAATCCAATCCACCTTATATAAATTTTCCCAGATTTTATTGTCAGAGGTCGAGGAAGTATTTTTTTTTATTTATATCCTACACATTGATAAAAATCAAGGAAATACGCAAAAATAGGAAACCACCGGCCCGGGAATGACCCCAAAATTCGGCTGGCAGACTCACAAAAATATGGCTGATTTTTACGTGCGAATTGTGATTTCACGTGGATAAGCCATGACGTTGTTCTTGGCGGGATGCGGGAACCGGCAACCCAGGGCAGCGACGCATAAATATATATAAAAACAAATAAGCCGACGGCCCTCCGGAGGAGCCCCGGGAATAACTCTTGCTTTCCACGGTCTTGGCCTCCCCTCAACCACCATAGCCAGGCCTCTATAATCCTCCCACCATCAGCCAGTTGTGGCCGATAGGGCAGTGATTTGAAACGACGCCGCCAGACCTAGTGGGGTGGTGGGGGGGGGGGGGGGATATATATAAAGAGTAATACGCACCCGGCCGGACGCGGGGAGGGAAGAGATCTCTTCTTCCAAGTTGTACGAAACAACAACATCGGGAGTATATGTTTGATAGGGCAGAGATTTGAATGACTCGTTGCAGGGCAGCCAGCTGATAGCGGCCTCCAGGCTATGCACAAATACCGCGCTGCCGAAAAAAGATTTTTTCCGACGTTGCCGATTTGTCCTGAACAGCCCCATTCGTTCGTATAACAATCCGCATAAAGCTTGCCAGATTGCTCAAACACTGCTTGCTGTTCCTGAACAGCGCCCTGTTTCGTCAGCGCGTCCCCCTGACGAATTTTACCTGCCTGGCCGTCTAATAGCAGATCAGCCCAGCGGTCCAGCCCGTGTTTCAGCACAACAAATCTGCGACCTGACGCTATTTTCCCCGAGCGGGCATACCAGGCTGCGGATACTGCCGCGGCTGCCGATTTTTCTCCTACTGTTGGCATTAAACGCATGCAAATAGTCGATCATAAGCCTAGGCCCCACAGTCTTTCTTCGTCCACGCCTAGGAACTATAAACAGTCCAGTACTCATCGCAAGCACCGGCTGCCGATTCTGCCGTCTTCTCCAATTTCGTCGGCGCTGCCGGATTCCAACACTGCACGCTGTGTCTGATCAGCCCCTGCTTCGTCAGCGCCATCCCCTTGACGATTTTTCCTGCCTGGCCTGGACAGCCCAGCGGTCCAGCCCATGTTCGTCAAAAATTCTGCGCTGCAGATTTTTCCCACTGTTGGCATAGCTGCCTCTTGCCCCAGTGTGTGTCTAGGACCCCAGTCGTTTACGTCAAGCCAGGGACTATAAATCGTCCGGAACTCATCGCCAGCACCGGCTGCCGATTCTGCCGACTTCTCCGATTTCGTCGGCGCTGCCGATTCCAACACTGCCTGCCTGTGTTTGAACAGCCCCTGTTTCGTCAGAGCGTCCACATTGTCGAAATTTTCCTGCCCTGGCATTGGAAGCCCAGAGTCCTGCCCGGGTTCGTCAACAAATCTGCACGCTGCCGATTTTCCCTGACGGGCCTACAGCTGCGGATCTCCGCGCTGCCGTTTTTTCCCACTGTTGGCATCGCTGCCCCTGGCCTAGGCCCCCAGTCTTTTTCGGTGTCACGGCCTAGGACTAATTAAACAGTCCAGACTCATCGCCAGCACCCGGCTGCCGATTCTGCCGATTTCGTCGGCGCTGCCGTTTCCAGCACTGCCTGGATGTGTCCTGAACAGCCCTGCTTCGTCAAAGCGCAATGACCCCTTGACGATTTTTCATGCATGGCATGGACAGCCCAGCGTCCAGCCCATGTTCGTCAAAAAAATCTGCGCTGCACGATTTTTTCCCCACTGTTGGCATAGCTGGCCTCTGCCCCAGTGTGTGTCTAGGCCCCCAGTCGTTTCAGTCAAGCCTGGGACTATAAATCGTCAGGATATAATCGCCAGCACCGGCTGCCGATTCTGCCGACTTATCCGATTTCGTCGGCGCTGCCGATTCCAACAAACTGCAAGCTGTGTCTGAACAGCCACTGTTTCGTCAGAGCGTCCCCTTGACGAATTTTCCTGCCTGGCCTAGACAGCAAAGCGGTCAAGACCGTTGGGTTTTCGTCAACAAATCTGCGCTGCCGATTTTCCCCGACGGGCCTCCAGCTGCGGATCTCCGCGCTGCCGACTTCTTTCCACACATGTTGGAATCGCTGCCCAAGCCTAGGCCCACAGTATTTTTCGTCACGCCTAGGACTATAAACTGTCCAGAACTCAATCGCCAGAAACGGCTGCCGATTCTGCCGATTTCGTCGGCGCTCGCCGATTCCAGCACTGCCTGCTGTGTCCGACCAGCCCCTGTTTCGTCGGCGCATACCCTCGTCGAATTTTCCTGCCTGGTACCATGGACAGACCAGCGTCCAGCCCGTGTTCGTCAAGCAATCTGCGCCTTTCCGATCTTCCCGGACGGGCCTGCCAGCTTGCACGAATCTGCGCTGCCGATCTTCCCCTTTGGTGGCCATGGATGCATATGCCCAGATGTCTAGACCAACAGTCTTTCATCTTCAAGACTTGGACTATCCAGTCCCGTGATCACGGGAGCGCTGCCCGGTCTACTCCCATCCCAAGCCTCCTCGACGCCGTGCCCCTAGAGGGGACGGGGGGGACGAATCGGAGCAGACATGGGCTTGAATCCTCAGTGGATCGTGGCAGCAAGGCCACTCTGCCACTTACAATACCCCGTCGCGTATTTTAGTCGTCTGGCAAAGGATTCTTCCCGCCGCTCGGTGGGAATTGTACTTAAAGGCGGCCCGCGCGGATATTATCGCCGCGAGGGCTTGGCCAACGGCACGTGCATCCGGGGGCCAAAGAGGCCCCTACTGCAGGTCGGCTATAGGACGGCGGTCGCACGCGTCGCATCTAG
>JAQIZT010000341.1:0-29216 GCA_029228515.1 Populus alba x Populus x berolinensis | reverse complement strand
ACGGCGGGGCGCCGCCGCCACCACCCATGTATGGGTACAGCAGCCCCTACGGCGGGTCCTCGCCGAAATCCTCGGGCAATCGCATGTGGTGGATCGTCGGCACCATCATCGTCATCGGCGTGCTGGTGCTCGCGGGCGTCATCGCAGCCTTTGCCGCGCACCAGCTTTCCACTGTCCGGTCGATCATCTCGTCGGAGGTGACGACCACGCCGGCGACGACGTCACCCCGCACGACCCGCAGTCCCCGGCCGTCGACCAGCGCGACGAGCCCGACCCGCAGTTCGGGTCCCTCGACATTGCCGCTGCCGCCGCAGGGCGCGCCGCTCGACGTATCCGGCATCGACGAGAACAAGACGATCGCGTGCAACGACAACGTGGTTACGGTCAGCGGGATCAACAACACGATCGTGATCACCGGCCACTGTGCGAGCCTGTCGGTGTCCGGCATGAAGAACTCGGTCACCGTCGATTCCTCCGACACCATCGAAGCGTCCGGGATGAACAACCAGGTGACGTTCCACTCGGGCGCCCCGAAGGTCTCCAACTCCGGGGTCGACAACGTCGTCGCGCAGGGGTGACGGGTCAGTCCGCGGCCATCGCGTCGGCCAGCGCCACGTAGCCCTCGAATCCGACGTCATGCGCCCTGGCCCGAAAGCGTTGCAGGAGCTGCCGATAGCCGGTCTCGTCGCCACGGACTCGGGCCAGCATTGCCCGCAGCCGCAGCACCGGAATTTCGTGCAGCACGAAGCCCGGCTCGGTCGCGACGTCCTCGAGTCGGTCGATCGCGCGCTGCGCTGCCTCGACATCGCCTGGGCCGGCGCGCGCTAGCAGTGTCTCGACAAGCACGGTCGTGGCGGGTGCCCGGAACATCATCGTCCCGGCGTCGAACTGCGCGTTGAGAATCCGGGACACCAGGTCGATCGCGCCATCGAGATCGCCGGATCGCGCACGGCCACGGGCGATTTCGGCGTCAGTCATGCGGCGAATCGCCACGATCAGCTTCTCGTCGACGAGCATCTCGCGAGCCTTGGCCAGATATTCGAAGCCCTCCCCCGCGTTTTCGTCGTTGCAGTGGATCAGCGCGTTAGCGCGATTGACCAGTGCGTACGCCAATGCGGCGGTGTCGCCGGAGCGTTGGGCGATTTCCAGCGACTCGGCCGTCTGCGCCACGTCTTCGGCAGTGGGCAGCACCCCGCCGTTCTGGACCGCGGCCGCATACTTGTACAACTGCGCGAACGGGTGGGTGGTCGGGTCGAACGAGCGGGCCATCGCGATGCCCTCCTCGAGGTCCTGTCGCCAGCCTTGCCGGCCCAAAAACATTCCGGCCGCGCCCTTTAACGTGATCGCCCAGGCCAGCGGGGAGCCGATCACGAAGTTGCCCATGGTGGGATCGCCGTGTGCGACGTCGATGATCCGTTGCGCGAGCTGCAGGCATTCGGTCGCCTCGCCGACCTCCCACTTGGCCTGGGCGGCCGCATAGAATAGGCCGGCCGTCATCGCCGGGTCGCCGATCGACTCGACGAGCGTGGCGAACTCCATCGCCATGGCGGCCGCTTCCCGATGCTGGGAGTTGAACGTCAGTGTAGTGAGGTGGCCCGCCATGCCGACGGCCAATGACCTCTTGTCACCCGCCTGCGTGGTCAGCGCCCGCAATTCATCGAATCCGGTCTCATCGGGCGTGCCACCCACCTGAAACACGCTGCCGCACAGCAGGGCTCGCGGGGCGATGCGCGTGGCCAGCCGGTCGGGGTGATCGTGCGGGAGCCGGTCGGCGAATCGTTGCGCCTGTTGCCAACTGGCCCGGGCCGCGCGGATATCCCGCCCGCCGTACCACGTCCCGGCCTGCATGTACCACTCGTAAGCCTCACGCAAATCCCCGGCGGCCGCGTACTGCGTGGCGACGATCGAGGCCTCCTGACCGGTGAATTCGCCGTAGCTGCGCTGCAATACGGCCGCCACCCGTCGATGCAATTCGGCTCTGTCGGCTTTCAACTGGGATTCGTATGCCACCGCCTGAATCAGGGGATGACAGAAGGCGTACGTCTCGTGCGGTGTGAAGCCGACCTGCTCGACCAGTGACGCCTGGACCAAGGGCGCCACGTCGACCGCGCCCAACAGACATTTCAGCAATTCGGTGTCGAACTGCGCGCCGATGACGGCCGCGGCGTGCAGCGTGCGCTTCGCCGTGGCGTCGAGCCGATCGATGCGCGCCCCGATAATGCCCTGCAGGCTTGCCGGAACATGGATTTCGCGCACTTCGCGCACGCACACGTAGGCTCCGGGCGCACCCTCGAGCTCGCCTCGCTCGGCGAGGTCACGCACGATCTCCTCGGCGGCGAACGGCAGGCCGGCCGCCCGGTCGGCGATCACCGTCGGCAATCCGGCCACCGAAGGGTCGGTCCCCAGCAGCTCGTTGATCAATTCGTTGATGTGCGAATCACCCAGTGGTGCAAGTGAAAACGGATGAGCGCCCGGGATCCGCGACAGCGGCCCCGAGTATTCGGGCCGATAGACGACGAGCAGCACCGCGCGCATGCCGGGTACCGCCGCCGCGAATTCGGTGAGCAGCGATTCGCTGACGCCGTCGATCCACTGGGCATCGTCGATGACGTAGAGCGCGGAGTCGGGCCGCGCCAGCGAAATCGTGTTGATCAGGTCGACGAGCCGGCGGCGCCGCGCATCCGGGGTGATGTCCGGGCAGGGCATGTCGGGGTCGCGGATGCCGAGCAGATCGTCGAGCAGCACCAGGTCCTCGTTGTTCGCCTCGGGTATTTCGGCGCGCACCCGCGCCCGCGCCACCTCGAGGGTGAGCCCGCCCAGACCGAAGACCCTGCGCAGCAGGCGGGAGATCACGTGGAACGGAATCTCGCGGGTATGGGATTCGCAGTAGGTGACCGACACCTCGAACCCGCCGCTACGTGCCGTCGCCACAGCCTCACGCATCAGCCTGGTCTTGCCCACGCCCGGCCGGCCGGTCACCGTGATCACGGATCCCGCACCGCGGGTGGCCTGGTCCAGCAACTCCGCGACGGCGTCCTTCTCGCTTTGGCGTCCAACCAGACGGGATTGGTGACGGGGCTTGCGACGGACGGCATCGACACTAAGCAGGCGCCGGGCCGGCACGGCGGTGGCGAAACCCTTGACGTGCACGGTTTCGGGCTCGCCCAGCACCGCACGATCCTCGACGAGCCGCGCGGTGGATTCGCTGAGCATGATGCCGCCGGGTGGCGCCACCGTTTCCATTCGCTGAGCCATTCCCACCTGTTCGCCCACCGCGGTGTAGCCGAGATGAGTCGCGCCGACCTCGCCGGCGATCACCTGGCCGGAATTCAACCCGACGCGCAAGCGCAGGTCGATTCCATCGCGGCGGCCCAGCTCGACCGCCAGCGCTCGGACCGCATCCTGGATCTCCAGCGCCGCAAGGCAGGCACGAAAAGCATGGTCCTCCAAGGTGATTGGGGCGCCGAACAGAGCCATGATGCCGTCGCCGGTGAACTTGTCGACGGTGCCTTCATAACGCTGGATCACGGTCGCCGACTGATCGACGAGCTCGGTCATCACCTCGCGCAACCGCTCGGGACCCAATGCCGCGGCGATGTCCATCGAGCGCACCACGTCGGCGAACAGAACGGTGACCTGTTTGTACTCGGCGGGCTCGGCGGCCGGCGCCAGTGGACTGCCGCAAGCATCACAGAAACGCGCACCCTGACGCGGCTGCGAGCCGCACACCTGGCACACCGGCGATGGTGGCGTCACGTCTGAAACCCTAGGCGGAATCCCTGTTAGTGGAAACGCCCGGAAATCGGCAGACTATGTTTGCTCTTCCGCGTCGTCGTCGAGGACGCTGACCGCGATACCGTACGGCAGGAAGCGCACCTTGCGCTTGGGGTCGACGTTGTTCTTGTTGGCCCGCAGCGCGTCGAGCTCACTCGCATACACCTGTTCGACGCGCGCGTCGCCCGCGGCGTCCACGGTGTAAATCGCCCAGACGCCGTCGCCGGCCTCGCCTGCGGTTTCCGGCTCGTACCGGGGCCGCCGTGACAGGTCGTCGAAGAACGCCGAAAAACCGCTGCGGGCGCCCGGAGCAGCAGCAAACCTGCCGATCCGCTCGAACACGTCGCGCAGTCCCTCGCTGCCTTCCCTGATCACCCGATCGAACTCTTCGGGATCAAACCCGAATGGACCATGCTCGCCCACGTGACCTCCTAGCCGCTCGTAGCGTTAGTGCCCAGTGTGCGCTCCCGCGCGGTGATGCGCCACGGAGTTTGCTCCCAGCCGAATCCCACCGCTAATAGCCCGGGCCCAGGAACGGGTTCTGCGAGTACCCGCCACCGCTGGGGGGATAACCGCCCCCGTAGCCACCGCCCGGATACTGCCCGGGATATTGCTGAGCCGGGTACTGCGGAGCCGGGTTCGCCGGTGCCTGACTGGCCGGCACCTGGATCGGGATCGGCACCGGCAGCAGCGGAACGTGGATCCACTGCGTGGTCATCGGCACCGTCGTCGTGGTGGGCGGCGTCGACGTGGGCGGCGGTGGAGGCTCGGTGGTCGGTGTCGTCATCTCCGTCGTGGGCGGCGGCGCGGGCTGAGAAGTCTGAGTCGTCTGCGGCGGCGGCGGCGGACGGTGCGTGGTGTGCACCGGCGGCGGCGCCGTGGTCACCACGACGGGCGGAGGCTCGGGCGACGGCGCAGGTTCCGGCGGTGGCGGCGGAGGCGGCACCGAGCTGGGCACCGGCGCAGCGGTGGGCGGCGGCGGCACCGCTGTGGGTGGGGCGGGACTGGGCACCAGGGTGCTGGCCGGCGGCAGCGGCACCGGGACGGCGGAGGGCACCGGCGGCGCCTGGCGGTTTTCGATCCCGGTCAAGGTGTACGCCACGCCGCCGATCGCGGTCATGGCCACTAGTGCGAACATCCCGACGACCAACTGCGACAGCCGAACCCGGCGCCACGCCCGTTCCCGGGGCGGCTCGATCACGTTCAACCGCATCGACCAGCCGCCCGGGTTGCTGTCTTCGTCGAACGCCTCGGGTGTGTAGGGCACCCGGATGTCACCGGGGTATTCGGTTTGCGACCAAGCCAACTCGCGGTCGGTGAGCGCTTCCTCGTCGATCACCAACAGGTCGCCGGCGGGCAGTTCGATGATGTCGTTGCCCGACGCCGCAGTAAGCAAACTGATCGACGTGCGGGTGCGTAGGTCGAGTTCCTCGCCGCGGGCGGCCAGCAGCAGCGCGCCGGCGGCGGCGGCGAATGCGGGCTGCGCCGGCGACATGACCGGTCGGCGGCTGTGCACCGAAAGGCGTTCGTTGACAAGCGGAATGCAGGCGCCACCACCAACAGTGATCACCGCGGAAAGGTCGTTCCAGCCCTTGCGGTGTCGACACAGCATGTCGTCGAACGCGTAGATGAGTCCGGTGAGCCGGTCCTGGATCAGGTCACCCAGCTCGTCGCGGGTGAACTTCATGGTGGCCCGGCGTCCACCCAGCTCGGCCGCGAATTCCGTTGTGCGTTCCGTGGATAGCTGCTCCTTGGCGGTACGGCACTGCTCGCGCAGCCGGGCGAGCTGCCCGACCGCGGCGGTGCTGGCCGGATCGATACCGCTGCCGTGTCCCAGTTCCTCGAACACGCAGAGCAATAAGGCCGCGTCGATCTCGTCACCAGAGAAGTCGGTGTAACGCATTGTGTCGCTGACCGGTTTGAAGTCGCCCGCGAGGTCTATCAGGGTGGCCGACGTGCCTGAGCCGCCGAAGTCGAGCAATCCGACGACACCGGTTGCGGCAAGGCACAGCTCGGCGTTCGCCGCGGTCAACGATGCGATCGCGTCCGAAACCAGGCGCGGTGCCATACCGCTTCGCACAAAGCCCAGATGCGTGCGTAGCCCGTTGCGTAATGCTTGTACGGTCCCCGGTTTCCATCGTGACGGAACAGCGATAGAGATCTCCGAAGAGCCGGCATCCGCGCCGGCCTCTGACACCATCGCGTCGAGTGCTTCGACCATCAAGAGGTCGGGGTCGTGAGCAGAGCCATCGACGGACACCAGTGCCACCGAGTCGCCGACGCGGTCGACGAACCCGCTCATCAACATGCCGGGCTCTGTGAGCTGCGGGTTCTCTTCGGGTAGACCAACTTTCGGTGCGCAGTGCGGGTACAACGTTAGTACCGCTCGACGTGAAACCGGCTGGTTTCCGTCACGCGCTGCGACCAGGTTCGTGGTTCCGATCGACAACCCAAGTGGGTCGTACATAGAGCGAATACTTTCGTCTATAGGGGTCGGTGGCCAGCGTTAACGATAGTCGCCGACACGCGCAAAGCCGATGGCTTGCAATGCCATTGGTATCGCCCCGATGCGGTTGTGTCACCGAAGTGGTACTAAAAACCCCTTGACAAAGAGCTGGGCGTCAGACCACGGTCAGCGGCAGCGAACGCCTCGACTCGAACTGGAACGTCGCTCCGCCACTGACCCTGACCACCGAAACCTCTGGCAGTTCCGCGCCGTCAGTGTCGGTTTCGATCAGCTCGGCCGTCCAGTCATTGGCAGTTCCGCTAACTCGCACTTCGAGGCGCGGATCGATCGCCGTGGCGATCGCCTGCAGCGGCTGCGCGGATTCCGGCGAACACAACGAGATCCAGGCACCGTCGTCATGGGCCGGAGACGGGTGGACGTGCAGCCGGTTCGATTCCAGTTCTGCGGCAACGTAGCCCATCGGGTTCAGCAGCGGGTGCAGCTCGAGGACGCGGCGTACTCCTTCAATGCCGCCGGGACGGGGGTCGCTCCCGCTTGCGGGGGAGTTGAGCGCGCGGTGAATTCGTTCGGCGGCCAGGCCCGCGATACCGGTCAGGCCGCGAGTGCACACCCCGATGGCCTCGGCCTCGTCGGCGGCGCGTGCCCGCACCGCGATCGCAAAGGAAAGATAGAGCAGATGCATCTGCAGGCAGACCTCGTCGGCCATCCGGACCAACGCCGAATGCGAGAAGGCGGCGAAGTCGAAATCGGAGAGCAGCGGACCCGAGTAATCCGCCTGCCCCTCGTCCGCGGTGTCGATGGGATCGAGTTTCCATGTCGCGGCTCGCGTTTGGCGAACGATGTCCAGGGCGGGAATGCCTTGCACCTCTGGATAGGACTCGTCGATGACGACGGTCCACGCGCAGTGGGGGTGCCGGCCCGCCGGCGTCCGCGGCGGGCGGTGGATGGGGCGCACCTGAGCCCGGGCGTTGGTCGCCACGGCGGTCGCGTCGAAAGTCGGATCCTCGATGGTGTGGCACATCCCGAACACGTACTGCTCGCCCATCGGTTCCACGTCGAGCAGCGCGCCGCAGTGGTCGAGGTGGAATTCACCGTGCCACCGGTCGTGCACGGTGTAGCGGAAGTCCATGAATTGCGGTGGGGCACCGATGTCGAGCTGCAGGCCCTTGAAGATGGTGGGCACGTCGTTGCCCACGTAATTCAGCGCCTCCTGCATGCGCCGGGTATAGATCGGGCTGGCGCCCGCCCACTCCTCGATGGCGATCTGCACCATCTCCTCGCGGCCGAACGAGGAAATGCACCAGGCCATTCCGGACCGGTCGATCAGCTGCCCGATCAGTAAGAGTTCGGGAAGCAGAACGACCAGCTCGTCGCGGGACAATTGCGCGTATCGCGAGGGGCTGCTCACGCCACAAAAATAGACTCGGCTATGTTATAAAGTCAACAATGCCCATTGCCGCAGGCCAGACGTCCGGGCGCTCGGTCAGTCCGACCCGGCGCACCACCGCGCCGCGCAAACGTGGCGACGACACCCGGGCGAAGATCATCGACGAGACGGTCCGCTGCATCCAGGAGGAAGGCTTTGCCGCCGCTACCGCCAAGCATGTGGCCGAACGCGCCGGCGTCACCTGGGGCGTGATCCAATACCACTTCGGCGACCGCAACGGCCTGCTGATGGCCGTCGTCGACGACGGGGTGGACCGGCTGATCGAGAGCCTGTCGTCGGCCGACGTCAGCGAGCTGCCACCCCAACAGCGCATCGAGGTCGTCATCGACACCGCGTGGAGTTGCTACAGCAGCCCGACGTCGTTGGCCGCGTTCGAGATCCTGCGGGCAACCCGCGGCAGCCTCGGCGATTCCTCGCGACGCCACCTGCTCGAGATGAACTCCGCGATCGCCCAGTTGGGCCGGTTGATCACCACCGATCCGGCGAATGCCGGTGTGGCCGAAGTCATTTGGGCGACACTACGGGGTGTGGTACTGGCCCAGATGGTCACCGGAACGACCATCGATTGGAGCCTGGAACGACGGGCCCTGATCGACATGGTTACCCGTGTGCTGCAATGACGGGATGACCCTCGACGATCTGGCCGATATCGAAGCCATCAAGCAAGTCAAATACCGGTATCTGCGCGCGCTGGACACCAAGCATTGGGACGACTTCAACGACACCCTGGCCGAGGACATCAAGGCCGACTACGGGCCGTCGATCGGCAACGAGTTGCACTTCACCAACCGCGCCGACTTGGTCGAGTACATGCGGACGTCGCTGCCCGCGAACGTCATCACCGAACACCGGGTGACGCATCCGGACATCGTCGTCGACGGCGACACCGCAACGGGCAGTTGGTATCTGCAGGACCGCGTGATGGTCGCCGACCTGAACTTCATGCTGATCGGTGCCGCCTTCTACCGCGACACCTACCGGCGCACCGACGCCGGCTGGAAGATCTGCGGCACCGGTTACGACCGGACCTACGACGCCACGATGTCGTTGGAGGGCATGAACTTCACGCTCAAGCCCGGTCGCGCCATCGCCAGCGTCGACTAAGCGCTACTTGGTGATCGCGATGACCGCGCCGGGCCGCAGCCATTTCATGATCGACACCAGCTGAGCATCGTCGACCGCAACGCAACCCTCGGTGGGTTGACCGTCGGTGGTGTGGAAGAAGAACGCGGCGCCGCCGCCCGGGGTCTTGTTCTTGTTGACGCCCATCACGACCGCGTGCTTGTACTGCGGGATCTGCAGGTTCTCGCTCTCGGCGGTGTTGAACGGGCACTGCGCCTTCGGGCACATTTGCATCGAGTTGAAGGTGGGGCTGTGGTCGTCGCCGCTCCACCAGTAGTTGGGCCCGGACACCTGGGTGTAGGGCAGCCCGGTACCGGGGTTCGGGGCGGTGCCGAACGCGGCGTCGAGGCTGTAGACGCCCGTCGGGGTGGCCGGTACCCCACTCTTGGCCTGCGGCGCCATCCCCGCCGAACCCACGTGCGTCGGAACACCGGTGCGCAGCGCCTGCCAGCCGGCAGCGGTGCGTTGGTAGATGTCGATGGTCGCGTTAGAGCCGCCAGTGCTGACGACCGAAACCACTTGTGTGGCATTGCCAACCTGATTCGCGAACCAGGGGGTGCCGGCCAAGGGGTTGCCCGTGGGGGCGGCAGTTCCCATCGGCGCGAGTAGCAACGATGCCCACACGCAGCACGCCAGAGCACACAGCGAAGCTAGCAATCGGCGCATGCATTCCATCGTCCAGTGACGCAACCTCAACGGTCAAGTCAAGCTTTAGACCCGGTTGGGTCACAGCGCCGTGATCTACGAAAGGCCCACGGCGGCAGCGGCTTAGGACGAAACACTGCCAGGCACACCAGAACGTACAGATACCCCAGTGCCCAGCCGGCCAGTACGTCGGACGGGTAATGCACGTTCAAGGCGACCCGCGAAAAGCCCACCAACACAAGGATGATCGCGGTCACCGTCATCGCGATACGACCCAGCGTCGAGCTGATCATCGGCATGACGAAGGCCAGCAGGGCGAGCAGGGACGCCGTCGTCTCGAGCGCGTGCCCGGAGGGAAACGACGTCTGGGCAATGGGCACCAGCATGGTCGACGGCCGCGGACGATCCGCCAGGCCCTTGGCCGCCTGCGTCACCAGTCCGTTCAGCAGGCCGCAGGCCACCAGCACCAACGCCGCGCGCACGTTGCGCCGCACCAACGCCGCCGCCGCCGCGACCGTGTCCAGCACCCGCAGTGGGACCGGCCCCAACACATTGGTCACCGCTTCCCAGAAACGTAACCACGCCGGATGCTTGACCGCGGCGTCGTGCGAGGCGTTCAACAGCGACCAATCGATCCAACGCAACCAGCCCCAATTCTGGAGGTAGCCCACCCACATCAGCGCGTAGACCGCGACGGCCACGGGAGCGGCATAACGGGCCATCCGGGTTCGGGCGCGGGTCACCCCTTAGCGATACCAGGATCACCATGCGGATTGGTGGACCCCGCTCGGTTCCGCGTCATACTGGCGTCATGGCGGTCTTTGTCCGCAGGTTGCTCGGTATCGGCAAGCTACCCGAGGACCTGCATGCTCAGGTCGAAGCGGAAGGTCTGCTCTACCTCGCCGACTACGTCCCGGTGACCAGGCGGTTCAGCGGCGCCATCCCCGGGGTGCGGTTGCCGCACAGCGTCGCCTACTACACGGGCTCGCTGGTGCTCACCCGGCAACGGGTACTTGCGACGCTGTCGATGCTGCCGAAGCTGGCCGGCGCGACCGTCGACGTGCCCTGGGACGCCCCGCAGACCGGCACGGCCAGGGCCGAGATCTCGTCGGGCGGTTTGGAGGTAATTGTCGACGTCGCGCGCGTCGACGACAAGTTCAGCGGCGAACTATCGCTGCTCTACAAGACCGCGATCCCGGCGGATGTGCTCAGTGGGCTGCCGGTGTGTTCGTTGACGTTCGACATGGCGCCGGACTGTATCGTCCGCGCGGTCGGCGTTAGCTATTCTCCGTGATCACGGCGAACGGCGGCTAGGTGATCGACCAGAATTCGAGCAGGGTACGCAGGGTCGCCACCAACGGAAGCGGTTGATCGAGCATGGGATGGTGGCCGGCTTCGGCCAGCTCCACAAAAGGACCCCTGAGCTGGAAGATGGAGCGCAATCGCTCGGCCATGGCAGCGGAAACTAACCCGGCCTCGCAACTCAAATAACCTATGCGGCAACGCATTTGGGCAATCATCGCTTCCATTGACTCGTCGTCATCGGGACTTGGCTCCAGAAACTCGCCGTGGAAAATCGTTCGGTCGAATTTCCAAGTCCACCTTTTGCCGACTTTGCGTATCGATTCGGCGGCGATGTGCTTTGCGATGTAGGGCAGGACCAACTCCTGCCGGGGCACCGGTATGAAGTGGGACAGGATTTCATCTCGTGACCCATAGTCGACGGAGTTACGGCTGCGCAGCCGTTCTGCTTCGGGCGCACGGTCTCGCAGCGGCGAGTCGACCACCACGACGCTGTTGATCTCTTCGCCGTACAGCATCGCCGCGGTCGCGGCCACCCAACCGCCCATGCTGTGGCCGACGATCGTGGGCCGCCCCGAGGCCCCCGCGGCGGGCAAAACCTCCATCACTTCCCGTGCCCAGGTTTGTAGCTCGTAGCTATCGCGGGTGTCGCTGTCGCCGTGTCCGGAGAGATCCGGCGCGATCACCCGGTGGGTATGGGAAAAGAACGGCGCGATGTGGTCCCACCAACCAGAGTGCGCACCGCCTCCGTGGACGAACACCACAGGCGGTTGTTCCAGGCCACCCCAGGCGCGCAGGTGTATACGGCAACCGGCGACTTCGACATCGCAATGGTCCGGCTTTTGACCGAGCGCGTTGGTGAACCAGGACGGTTCAGCCGGCGTCAGGTGAGAACGGGAAAACAAGTCCGTATCCTCCGTGTTCCGGCGTTACCTACTCTCCGTGATCGTCATCAGCGGCCACGGCGGCTGGCGGAGCACCGCCAGGCTGCCGATCACCGCGGCGAGCAGGCCGGTGAGCACTCCGATCAGCGCGACGCGATTGGCGTTGACGGCGGGCACCCAGGTTGCCCGACCCTCGCGGATGACGAAGACGCCGACGGGCTTTTCGACCGTGATCACGGTGGCACCGTCGGTGGTCTCGAAGGGCTCGCCGTAGACACGCCCCGGCCGGCGGTCGGTGGGCAGCTGGTCGAGCACGTCGGAATACTTCACTGCACGCTCCCTTGGTCGTGTTGTGGGACTGCGCGATACATTGACGCTAATGCCATTCTCCTCCGGCGAATACTCCGATGGCGCTGTGAGCGAACACGCGTTCAGCTCGCAAGATCGGCGCGTCGTGTATCGGGTGATCGCCGAACGGCGGGACATGCGCCGATTCGTGCCCGGCAGCGTGGTGCCCGAGGAAGTGCTGTCCCGCTTGTTGCAGGCCGCGCACGCCGCGCCCAGCGTCGGGTTGATGCAGCCGTGGCGCTTCATCCGGATCACCGATGACGCGGTGCGCCGCCGCATCCACGCCCTGGTCGACGAGGAACGCCCGCGGACCGCAGCAGCGCTGGGACCGCGCGGCGCGGAATTCCTGCGGCTCAAGGTCGAAGGCATTCTCGAATGCGCCGAACTGTTGGTGGTGGCGCTGGCCGACAAACGCGACGTCCACATCTTCGGCCGGCGCACGCTCCCGCAGATGGATCTCGCGTCGGTGTCCTGCGCGATTCAGAACCTGTGGCTGGCGGCCCGGGCCGAAGGTCTCGGGGTCGGCTGGGTCTCGCTGTTCGATCCGCAACCGCTGGCCGCGCTGCTGGGCATGCCCGCCGATGCCGAGCCGGTGGCCATCCTGTGCGTCGGGCCGGTGCCCGACTTTCCCGACCGGCCGGCGCTGGAGCTCGACGGCTGGACGCATGCGCGGCCGCTCTCGGAATTCGTTTCCGAAAACCGATGGACTCAGCCGCCGGACACCCGGCCCGGCCAGCACGGCTCCGTCCACTCGGTGTGACTCGTGAACGCCGCGGCCGGCGACTTTGGCATACCCACGCGCCGAACGTGCTCTCAGGGATAGAAAAGCGCCGAAAATCCACCTTCAGAGCACGTTCGGCGAAGGGGGACGCGGCGACGCGTTCAGATTCTTAGCAGGCGGCTGCGGTATCGTCGCCGGTCGGCAAGGCACGTTAGGGAGGTGGCAGTGACCGGCGACAACGTACTGATCGTGCACTGGCACGACCTGGGGCGCTATCTCGGCGCCTATGGCCACTCTGACGTCAGCAGCCCGCGCTTGGATCAGCTCGCCGCCGATGCCATCCTGTTCACCCGGGCTCACGCCACCGCTCCGCTGTGCACACCGTCGCGCGGCTCGTTGTTCACCGGCCGCTACCCGCAGAGCAACGGCCTCGTCGGCCTGGCCCACCACGGTTGGGAATATCGCGCGGGCGTGCAGACCCTTCCCCAGATCCTGTCCGAATCAGGCTGGCACTCGGCGCTTTTCGGTATGCAACACGAGACGTCGTACCCGAAACGGCTGGGCTTCGACGAGGTCGACGTGTCGAACTCCTATTGCGACTACGTGGCGGACAGGGTCCAGGATTGGCTGCGCAACGACGCCGCGGCGCGGGATGGTCAGCCGTTCCTGCTGACGGCGGGATTCTTCGAGACCCATCGCCCCTACCCGCGGGACCGCTACGAACCGGCCGACAGCGCGGCCGTCGATCCACCGGACTATCTGCCCGACACGCCGCAGGTGCGCGGCGATCTCGCCGACTTCTACGGCGCGATCAGCACCGCCGACGCCGCGGTCGGGCAGATAATGGACACGCTGGCCGAGACGGGTCTGGACGCCAGCACCTGGGTGGTGTTCTTCACCGATCACGGCCCGGCCTTCCCCCGGGCGAAATCAACGCTGTACGACGCCGGAACCGGCATCGCGCTGCTCATCCGGCCGCCCACTTCGGCGAAAGGGGCCGCGACACCCCAGGTCTACGAAGAGCTGTTCAGTGGCGTCGACCTGGTTCCGACGTTGCTGGAGCTGCTGGGCCTCGACGTGCCCGCCGAGGTCGAGGGCGTCTCGCACGCCCACGCCCTGCTCGCGCCCGATACGCCGACCGACCCGGTGCGCGAGCAGGTGTACACGATGAAGACTTATCACGACTCGTTCGATCCGATTCGGGCAATCCGCACCAAGGAATACAGCTACATCGAGAACTACGTGCCGCGCCCGCTGTTGGACCTACCTTGGGATATCGAAGAGAGCCCATCCGGGATGGCGGTCGCGCCCTTCGTCAAATCGCCGCGCCCGGAACGCGAACTCTACGATCTGCGAATCGATCCCACCGAGACCACCAATCTACTGGCCGATGGCGATCCGGGTATGGATGCGATCGCCGCCGATTTGGCTGTCCGCCTTAATGATTGGCGCCAGCGCACCGGCGACGTGATCCCCTCGGACTTCGCCGGTACCCGCATCGCGATGCGCTATACCGAAACGTATCTACAGATCCATCACACGACACCGACCAGCCGGTCGGCGATCGCCGCCGACCGCGGCGTCGAGGAGTAGGCAGCCGCTACCCCGCAGCCACACCGCCGACCTCGGCGACGATGAATACCCGCCGGAACGGGAAGATCGTCGTACCGTCGGCCCGCGCCGGGTAGGCGTCGTCGAGCAGCGGGATGAGCTCCGCACGGAACTGATCCCAGCCCGCGTCGTCGAGGCGCTCACGAACCGGAACCAGCGCGGTCCCGGTAATCCATTCCAGCACTGGGTGTTCCCCGGTCAGCTGGTGCAGATACGTGGTCTCCCAGGCATCGACCCGGCAGCCCGCATCCATCAGCAGATTGGCGTAATGCGCCGGCGGCTGGACCACCGCGCCGACCCGGAACGGTATGTCTTTCAGCGTCTTTGCGTAGTGTTCACGGCGCGCCACGGCCCGCACCGCGGCATGCGACGGGGTTTCGAAATTACCCGGAATCTGCACCGCGATCCACGACCGGTCCGGTAGTTGGCCGGCCCACCGGACCAGCAGGTCGGCATGTTCGGGAACCCAATGCAGCGCGGCGTTGCTGACCACCACGTCGGTGTCGGGTTTCGGCTTCCAGTCCCGCAAGTCCGCCACCGAGGCATCGATCCCGCGTTCCCGGGCGGCGGCCACCATCTCCGGTGAGGTGTCCATCGCCTCGACGGCCGCGCCGGGCCAGCGTTTCTCGAGGTATTTCGTCAAGTTGCCGGGTCCGCAGCCCAGGTCGACCACTCGGCGGGCCCTCTCGGCCCCCACTCTCGAGAGCAAGTCGTAAAACGGACGGCTCCGGTGGTCTGCGAATGCCAGGTAGACGTCTGGATCCCACATGTCGGTCCTCCTGATCAACGCCGTGGCGGTCGGCGATATAGACCAAACCGTATTACCGCATCGTGCCCCCGTGGTGCCCGAGTGGGCCCGGAATCGCGTCAAATGCCCGGGATCGGACGCTGGGCCGGGATAGCATCGGCATTCGTGGGGTCCGACACAGATCCGATCGATCCGCCCATTCCAGTTCCCGACGTTCCCGGTGCCGATGTGCCGCCCGGCGCCGACGGATTGCCACCGCTCTCGGCGTTGTCGCCACATGAACGCAGGGTGGTCGCGGCCTGCGCCGCCGGCGATATCGCCTTGCGCACCTGGGTGTCGTCGCTGCTGGCCGCGACGGCCGCGCCGGTGGTGGTGGCCACCACGTTGCGCCACACCGAATCCGGGAGTGAACGCGCCAACCTGAACTTCTACGCGGAGTTGGCCGCCGAGCACGATCCGGCGAAGTCGTTCCCCGCTCCCACCGAACCGCCGCGGGTGTCGTCGCGGCCCGCCGGACCGCTCGCGAGATGGATCGCGCGCGGCACAGTCGACAACATCTCGTTCCCCAGCAGCTTCACCACGATCAACCCCGCGATGCGCGAGCGGTGGAATGCATGGGGGTCCAACAACATCGTGCGCGCTCAGCATTGGCGCCACGACGACGCACCTCGTCCCACGCTGTGCGTAATCCACGGCTTCATGGGATCGTCGTATCTGGCAAACGGCCGCTTCTTCTCGATGCCGTGGTATTACCGGTCCGGCTACGACGTCTTGCTGTTTACCTTGCCGTTCCACGGCCAGCGCGCCGAAAAGTGCTCGCCGTTCAGCGGTTTCGGCTACTTCGCCGGCGGGCTTGGCGGCTTCGCCGAATCGATGGCCCAGGCCGTGCACGACTTCCGGTCCGTCGTTGACTATTTGCGGCACACCGGCGTCGAACGCATTGCGCTGACCGGCCTTTCGCTGGGCGGCTACACCTCCGCGCTGGTGGCCTCCGTCGACGACCGGCTGGAGGCCGTCATCCCCAACTGCCCGGTCGTCACGCCGGCGACGATGTTCGACCAGTGGTTCCCGGCCAACAAGCTGGTCGGCCTGGGACTTGCGTTGTCCAGCATCAACCGCGACGACCTAAACGCCGGCCTGGCCTACCACTGCCCGCTGAACTACCAGCCGCAACTTCCCAAGGATCGGCGGATGATCATCACCGGCCTCGCCGACCGGATGGCTCCCCCGGAGCAGGCCGTGATGCTGTGGGAGCACTGGGATCGCTGTGCGCTGCACTGGTTTCCGGGCAGTCACGTGCTGCACACCAGCCAGCTGGACTACCTGCGCCGGATGACCAGCTTCCTGAACGGGTTCATGCTGGACTAGCCGCCTCGGTTCGCACCGCGCGGTGGGCGCCGCTCACCGGCGTCGGCCAATCCAAGGTCGCCAGCAGGCCGTCGGGCTCTGCGGTGTGGCCGTCAAGCCGTTGCGTGGACAACAGATCCAGCGCCGCCAGGGCCGGCGCCTGGTTGCCGCGCTGCGGGATCAGTCCGTCCACCGGCGCCGTGCCGTCGGGCAGCGCATCGGTGAGGAAAGCGCACGCGGCCGCGACGGCGTCCTGGTCGCCCGAACGCGCGATCTCGAGCGCGGTGCACGTCTCGCGGGCCGGATGCGACCGGATGGCCTCCAGCGTCGCGGGCAGGCCCGCATCGACGACGATCTGATATGCGGCAACGAAATCCGAGGTGCCGCGCTGCACCGCACGCCAGCTCTCGCGGGCGTTGGCCGTCAACCACCGCGGCACGCCGTCCGGCGCGACGGTGTTGGCTTCCCAACCGATCTCGCGGAGGTGGTCGGCAAGCCGTCGCGCGGCAACCTCGGCGGTCTCATGCAGCGGGATGCGCGAGGAACGCGCCTGCAGGGCCGGCAAGTTGTCGACCGCCGACACCGTGATACCGATCCACGTCTCGCGTCGCGACGCGTCGGATACGTTGTCGCGGCTGGTGATACGGACCTTGTCGGCGCGAATGCCATAGCGGTCCAGGTACCGGGCGATCAGCTCCAGCGGGAGCACCGCGCCGTCAGCGCTGGACGGCCCGATCCGCACCAATGCGGTTGTCGTTGCCCCAACCGCGGATTGAGCGTCGGCCTCGTCGGTGCGGTTGGAACGACGCCTCATGATGGCCAGGCGGCGCCCCAGGATCGTGGTGAAATGCAGTCCACGCCACCAGCCGAACAACACGACCACCGCCACGACGGCGATGCCGAGCAGCCAGTAGTCGCGAGTCGAGTGCCAGGGATAGGCCAGCGCCGCTGGCACTACCGCCAACGCCGCCAGAGTGATTCGGGCGCTCCCCGGGATCGGGATCGAGCTCACGAGGTGGTCTCCTTCCGTCGGCGCGCGCCGGCGATCGCGGCCGCGGCGGCAACCGCCGCGACAATCAACGCCAGCGCGGCGGTCCCGGCGAACGCGACGGTCCGCGGGGTGTTGTCTTTCGGTGCCGGTGCCGGTGGCACGGTGACCGGTTTCGCCGGCGTTGCGGCCGGCCCGGTGTTCGCGGGCAGTTCCCAGGTGAGCGCTGCCAGTGGGTCCACACTGCCGGTGCCGACGATGTTCGACGGCGCCCGGGCGCCGTTGTGCGCGGTCGCGGTGATCCGGCGCACCACCTCGGTGGCCGACAGGGTGGGGTACTTGCCGCGGACCAGCGCCACAACGCCCGACACGTATCCGGCCGCGTAGCTGGTGCCGCTGAGCGCGCTCAGTTGCTGATGGTCGTCGGGCAGACCGTTGGCAAGGCCGCCACCGTCGCGGTTACTCACCGACACGATCTTCTCGCCCGGGGCCGCGACACCCACCCACGGCCCGGACATGGTGAATTTCGACGGTTGCCCATCCGTGGTCAGGGACGCCGCCGACAGCACATAGGGCTGCCAGTACGACGGGATGGAGACCGACGTGACGCCGGCCCAGTTCCGCGCATCGTCGGGGCGGGCGAGATCGGTGAGCGGGTTCGACTCGCAGGACATTCCGCCGCCGACCGAGCCGGTGGACCCGGTGTTGCCCGCGGCGGCCACGATCACCGCGTCCTTGTCCACCGCCGCGAAGCGGATCGCCGCGCCGAGCGCGGCCTGGTCGACGGGCCGGTCGGCGGCCATGCAGGTGGCCTCCGAGATATCGATCACCCGCGCGCCCAGGTCGGCCGCGTGCACGATCGCCCGGGCCAGCGTCGCGACCTCGAGGGACACTCGCGCCACCATCGGGTCGCCGCCGGGTGAGCGCGGCGAGAACTTGCCCGACGCCGTCCGGATCGCCAGCACCCGGGCCCCGGGCGCGACGCCCGAGAAGCCGTCCTCGGCGGACGGTTGGCCCGCGACGAGCCCGGCGACCAGGGTGCCGCGCCCGTCGCAGTCCGTCAGGCCGTCGGTCGTCTCCACGAAATCGCCGCCGGGATCGACATTCGGCAGCCGGGGTCCCGGTCGCACGCCGGTGTCGAGCACCGCCACCAGCTGACCCTCGCCGCGGGAAAACTGCCATGCCGCAGGCAGATTCAGCATCGCCTGACTGGGAGTCACGGCCGTGGGATCGCTACCGCCGATGACGCCGGAGGCGGCGCAGGGCGCGCGCTGCTCCATCGGCTGCACCGGTCCCGCAGCTCCGCTCGGCGGCTGCATGCCCGGGTCCACCACGGGCTGGCTGATCGCCGATGCCGGCGGACAGGCCCACGGCACAATGGCCTGTGAGAAGACCAACGCCGCTGTGAGGCAGGCGAATCCGGCACGAATCATCGATTGAGCACCCAGGCGAAGAGGCCGACCAGGTAGGCGATGACGGGAATCAGCGAAGCGTCCAGGCCGGTCGCGACGAAGCCCAGCAGGCGGCGCAGCGGCAGCGAATAGGTGTCCGGCGAGGCGATGCTCGGGTTCAGCGCCACCACTGCCCACGCCAACACCAGCACGACGAGCACCGCCGCCGCAACCAGTGCGGCCGCGAAGCGTCCGGTCGAGGCGTAGTACACCAGCAGGACACCGGCGACCAGGAACGGCTGAGCCAGCAGCCACGCCTTGCAGGCGGCCGAATCCCACACGCGGGCGCGCAGGACGGAGGTCGCCGCGGTGGCGGCCAGCACGTACCAGCCCCATCCGCTCAACGACTCGGGCCGCAGCGCGATCGCCACCGATCCCAGGACGCTGAGCAGCACCGCACCGGCGATGAAGCCACTCTGGTGGGCATCCCCGATGCGCACCCGTCGCGGCAGGTCCTCGAGCACCCGAAGCGCGGGCGCCGCCGGAGTCGGATCCCCCGGTGCCGGGATGACCGGCAGCGGGAAGCGAGCCCACAGTGCGGACAGCTGTGCCGCCTCGATGGTGACCAGCAGAGCCGCCACGATCAGCCCGGCACCGATCGTCAATATCGGTAGCTGCCAGAGCAATTCGGCACCCGCGGCCAACAACACAGCGGCCCCGAGCACCGTGGTCGCGGTGAAGAAACCGGCGATGCGTTCGCGCTCGGCGGTCGGCACCATCAGCACGATCAGCGACCACGCGGTCACACCGGCAGCGGCCAGCACCAGCTGTGCCGCGCCGAACTTGCCGGGTACCGCCAACGCGAGGGCGGCGCCGACGGGCACCAGCGCCGCCATCGACAGCGCCATCCCGGTGCGTTCCGAACGCAGCGTGACGAACAGACCGGCGATCGCGCTCACTGCCGCGATCACGCTGACCGCGACCAGCCCGGCCAGTGCGCCGGTGGCGACCCGATAGGTCACGCCCAGGCCCGTCGCCAGGAAGGCCACCAGGATCGCCGCCAGCAGCGCCCCGCGCTGGATCTGCGCGATGCCCCACGGTTTGAGCCGCGACGTCGAGAAGATCATCGCGGCGTCGGCGATGTCCTCGACAATGCCGGGCGCGGCCGGGCCGGACGGAACCGGCTGCAGCGCAAGCAGATCCCCGTCGACCACGCCGACGGTATCCAGGCTGGCGTCCAGACTGAACGGCGCTCCGCCGATCGGTGCCAGGCTCAGTTGGGAAATCGCGCCGGTGCGCGCACCGTCGGGGTCACCGCCGTCGCCGTTCTGTGCCGTCGGGACCACCAATCGCTGCACCGCGGGCAGGACTTCGCGCAGCGGCAGCTCGGTGGGCAGGGCAACTTCTGTCAGCCTGCTGTGCGCGAGGATGGCCACGCGAACAATGGGCATGACGGCGCCGGAGGTCAACGGACCCTCGAATCAGCCTGGTACATGGTGTTATCTCGCTATCTTGTTGTGTTTTTAGGCGTATTGGGTGGATAAATCTCGCGACAGCCGCTGATTGGGGAACCAGTGTCCGTCGGGCAGGCAGGCGGTCAAGTGCTCGATCGCGACGGCAATCGCAAACGGGGTTCCCGGACTGAACGTCGAGACCCATTCGCCGTCGAACGCGCGGGATGGACTGACCAGGATCCGGCCCGCGGTGGTGTCGACAATGCTCATTCCGACTTCGGTGGTGGCATGCCGGCCGTCGCGCTGGCGGCCGGCGACGATCTCCACGTAGGTACGCGGGCCCGTGAAGACGGATTCCACCACCGCGCGGGCCGATTGCGGAATGCCGAGGTAGTCAAGGACTTCGGTCAGCTCCGCGCCGGAGCGCAGCCGTTCGTCGGCGCGGGCTCCGACGCACGCCGGCATACTGAACTCCGTGAACTGCGCCGGCGGACGCTGGCCCAGCCCCACACCGAGGACCGGAACCAGTGCCCGCGCGTCACCGATATTCATGGCGGTAAACGTGACCAGCTGCGCGCTGCGCAGCGCGACGACGGTCTTACCGGTGGTGCCGGCGCGCCGCGCGACCACACCGCGCAGCAACTCCCCGGCACCGTCGGCTGCGCCGGAGCTCACGTAGCGCAAATCAAGCCATTGGTCGGGAAAACACACCAACTTGATCCAGTCGGCGACCACCCGGTTCACTCTTCCCGTTTCGGACCCGTCGGACTCCATCAGACCCATCCGGGTCAACTCGTCCTTCTGATCTTTGAAGAACGCGCCGCGCTCCGCCGCATCGCGATAGGGCGTGGTGATCGCCAAAACCCAGGGGAAGCTGCCCGCTCCAATGGTTTCGGCGATGAACCATGCGTTTTCCACCGTCAGCTCGACGGCATTCGGCTCGACACTCATCGACCGAGGACTAGCCGCCCCACTTGGCTGCTTCGGCCGTGTCGCGCGCGAACATGGCCAGGGTGTTGTTTTCGTGCGTGCTGGCCATCGCCTGGTAAGAGCGCACCAACGCCTCCATGGCCTGGTTCCACTGGGCCTGCCAGACCTGGTAGGTCATACCGGTGTCACCCTGCCAGGCGTTCTGCAGCGCGGCCTGCTCGGTGGCGATGTCGGCGCCGAGGCCCTGCATCGTGC
Source organism: Populus alba x Populus x berolinensis (assembly GCA_029228515.1). Taxonomy (NCBI): domain Eukaryota; kingdom Viridiplantae; phylum Streptophyta; class Magnoliopsida; order Malpighiales; family Salicaceae; genus Populus; species Populus alba x Populus x berolinensis. The sequence goes on along the minus strand of JAQIZT010000341.1, from coordinate 7,782 downwards.
CGGCGTAGCCCGACATGTCGGCAGCGTGGCTCAGCATCGCGGGGTAGTTGTACATGATCTGCGACATCTCAAGTCCTTTCGCGGTTACTAGTGGTCAAGCTCAGAACGAGGTGTAGCCGGACGCGGCGGCGGCGTCGGCGGCCACATAGGTGCCCGCGGCGTCACCGAGGTTGGCTTGGGCGATGTCCAGCAGGGTGTTGACCCGTGCGGCCATTTCCACGAACCGGGCGTGCGCGGCCTGGAACGCAGCCGACGACTCACCCTGGTGGAATGCCTGGGCGGCCATCGCTTCCTGCTCGGCCCCGTTGATCGTGCTGCGCATCAGGGCCGCCTTGGCGCTGAACGCCGACTGCGAGGTCACCAACTGTGGAATGTGAGCATCCAGAAGACTCATGACGTTTCCTTTCTCTTCTGTCCCTTACGATTTCGTCTATTGGCTGAGTTACTGCTGACTGTCCGAGCCCCCTCCCCCCGCTTCGTCGGGCTCACCCGCGCCCGCGCCGTTACGGTCCCAGGTTCCCGGCACCATCGGCATCCGCGGGCCACTGCCGTATTCATCGCCGGTCAGCTCGGTCAGTCCCGACGCCTGCAGATCCGCGTCTTTGCGCGCGGTTCCGGCAAATCCCAGCCGCCCGGCCCCACTTCCCGAAGCTATTGCGGCCGTCACGAGTTCCTCTTCATCGGCGCCACCCCAGTCGGGATCGACATCGACGTTCATGTCGAGGAATTCGTCACCGTGATCGCGCATCGCGGCCCGTCTGCGCCGTCGCGCCGCGGCCGCGCGGCCCGGTACCGCCGCGGCAGCCGCCGGGATGGTCGCGGCCGGCGCCTTGATCCCGCCGCGGCCGCCAAGGGTGGGGCCGAAGCCGGTCTCCGGATCGCCACCCATGGCCACCACGTAGCCGAAAGTTCCGGCGACCGGCGCGGGCGCCGGTGCGGTCGCCGCGGTGGCGGGCGCAGCAGGTGCGGACGCGGGAGCCGACGCCGGCGACGGAGCCGGCGGGGCCATGGCTGCAACCGGCGGCATCGGACTCTGGGAAGCCGGCGCCGGCGGCACGGCCACCGCCCCCGGAACCTCGGGCAGGTCCGCGGGGGCCCGTAGGTACAGGTACGCCCCGATGCCGATCACCAGCGGGATCAGGAAGGGTGCGCTCAAAATCGCGCCCCACGTCGGCCAACCGAGCAAGTTGGTGATCAGCTGGTAGGCGAGGAAGAACAGCAGCGGCCCATTGGCCACCAGGAAGGGCCCCAAATTCCTCATGAGATCCGAGAGGAATTGCTGCAGATTCTGGAAGAGATCCTGGAAGAACTGCTGCAGCTGGCGAAGCAGATCGTCGATCCAATTCCCCAGGTTCGAATCGCTCTGCTGGGCCAACGTCGAGAAGTTGTTGGTCTCGGTACCGGGACGCAGCACGTTGGGAGCGGGGTCGGTCTGGGGCCACGCCGCCAGCGCCCCGTCGGAGATGACCTGGTAGGTGCTCATCGTGGTGGCGGCCTGGACCCACATCCGTGCGTAGTCGGCCTCGTTGACCGCGATCGGGATCGTGTTGATTCCAAAGAAATTCGTCCCCACCAGGACACCGTGGATCAGGTGGTTGGCAGCCAGCTCCCCCAGCGTCGGCATGGCCGTCAGGGCGCCGGTGTAGGCCGCCGCCGCGACTTCATGCTGGGCGGCCGCGCCCGCACTGTCGGCGCTGGCCTGCATCAGCCACGCCAGATACGGCAGGTGCGCCGCCGCGTACTGCTCGGCGGTCGGTCCTTCCCACGCCCCCGCTTGTACTTCCCCCAGTAGCCCACTGAGTTCGGCTGCCGCGTCGGCATATTCGGTGCTGAGCGAGGTCCACGCACCGGCGGCCGCCAACAGCGGCCCCGGTCCCGGTCCAGCGGTCAGCAACGCCGAATGCACCTCCGGCGGAGAAGCCATCCAGATGGGCGCGGTCATGCTCAGGCGCCCGCCACTCCGTACGTCACGGCCGCCGCGGCGTCACCCGCGAGATAACTCGCGCCGCCTTCGCCGACACCGACGCCGGCGCGGCCCAACTCCTCGACGCCCTCGGCGGCCACCACGGAGTGCAGCTGGCCCTGGGTGCTGAATCCGGCAGCGGTCGTCAGCGACACCGGATCCGCCGCGGGTGGCACCACCGCGGTGATCGCCGGAGCGGCCGCCGCGTGTGCACTCGCCAACCGCGCCGTCAGCGCCTCCACCGCCGCACTCGTCGCCGCCAGGCCTTCAGGGACAACTCGCAACGTCATAATGACTCCTTTTGTTGCGCTTCACTAATCACCATCAGCGGGCGAAACCTTCGTCGGCTCCCCCTACAACAGACTCGCCAACCAACGGGTTGACCAACTGCACATACGTCGGGCTTTCGGTGTCTCCCAACAGAATTGCCCGTCCGGCAGGCAACCGGCCAAATCGTTGACCGCGGATCTTCCCGCTGTCCTGCGGGTTGCCCGCCAGCATCAACGTGGTTGCCTGCAAGTCGTTGAAACGCCGCAGCAGCGGGCTGGTCATCAGGGCATGCCCCGACCCGGTGGCCCGCGCCGTCACGATCACCCTCAGCCCCAGGTCGGCAGCCTGGCTCAGCTCCGGAATGAGGCTGGTCCATGGGCGCTGGCCGATGTATGGGCCACTCATCGCCGGCGCGTCCGGAATCTGGTCGACGTCGTCGATGATCAGGTAGTGGGTGTGGCCCTGGTAGCTCCACCGGGCCAACTCCGCCGCCGACAAGCCCGCCGGCGGGCGCCGCGATCCGATGATGTTGGACAGGCCCAGCATCGCCGGGATGATCCGGTCGATGTTGGCGGTGTACTCGTTATCGGCGAACAGCGGCTCCTCGACGAGATGCAACCGCCGATCCAGCACCGTGAACGCCACCCGGTCCGACGTGGAGTGCTCGCGGATGGTGCGGATGATGTGGCGCAACAAGGTGGTCTTGCCGGACTTGCTGTCGCCGAACACCATCAGCAGCGGGTTCTCCGCGAAGTCGAGCACGACCGGCGCCAGGTCCTCTTCGCGCTGGCCGATGACGACCTGTTCGGGTCCGCGATACAACGGCTCGAGGGCGTCCGGTGCCAGGTTGGTCGGCAGCAGCCGAACCGGCGGTGCGGCCACGCCCGGGTAGCGGGCGTTGATCGCGGCCACTGGGTTTGTTTCCGCGTCCAACGCGGGGTTTGCGAACAGGAAGTGCTCGGCGGCCATGGTCAACCCGCGACCCGGCTGGTCGGCCGGCACGGCGTCGGCCGGGCGGCGCAGCGCCCCGACCACCCGCACATTGCTGTCCCGCGCGTCGTGCAGCTTGAGCTCGAGGCGCAGCCCGAGGCCGTCACGCATCGCCAACGGCACCTCCAGCCAGCTCGGGGTGGTGATGATCACGTGGATGCCGTACGCGAGGCCGACGTTGACGATCTCAGTCACCTTGGCCAGCAGGGGGTTACGCGTGTTGAACTGGTCGGTGTTGTCCCGGGCGAAGGCGTAGAGGTTGTCGATGACCAGGAACACCTCACCGAAGCCGTCGTCGTGAGTCGAACCGTGCTTGTCGCGGAACGCCTCGCGGCGCTGCCGGGAAATCAGCAGCTGCTCGAGTTCGCCGAAAGTGCGACGAATGCGCTCGGGCTCCAACGGCGACGCCACACTGCCGACGTGTGCCAGGTCTTCCAGCGCACGCAGCTGACCACCGCCGTAGTCCAGGCAGTAGAAAGTGACGTCACGCGGCGAGTGCAAGCTGGCCGCGGACAAGATAAACGTTTGCAGCGCAGACGATTTACCTGATTTGGCACCGCCGTGGATCACCATGTTGCCCGACGCCGACGTGGCGTCGAAAATCAGCGGGTCGCGGCGCATCTCGAACGGCTTGTCGATCTCACCGAGCGGCCAACGCCATTGCCGTTCCGGCACTCGAGCGTTCGCCAGCACCGTGGTCAGCGGGATCGGCTCGTCCAGCGGCGGCAACCAGAGCTGCGGCGCCCGGGGCCCGTAGCGCGCCAGCTGCTCGCCGATGGTGGCGATCAGCTTGCGCGGCGGACCGGCGAACTCGTCTTGGTCAGCTCCGGTGATCACCGTGCCCTGATCGGGCTCCACCCGTCCGGCCGTGAACAGTTTGGGCTGCGGAATAGACTGGACCACAAGGGTTTTAGCGGTTCGCGGCGGCTCGTAGATGCCGTCGACGTAGGTGCTGCGGAACTTGATCGGGGCGGCACCGGGGGCGGGCACCAGGAAGCCCACGCCTTTGTGTTCTTTACCTGATTCGATGTGGTAGGCGTCGTCCACGCCGATGATTTGGCGAGAAACGCTGGGACTGGCCACCTTCAACCCGATGCGATACGAGGTGTTCTTGTCGATGTCCTTGATCTTGCCGACATCCAGCGTCTGGGACGCGAACAGGATGTGGATGCGGAACGAGCGACCCTTGCGCGCCACGTAGTCGAACAGTTCCGCGTACTGCGGGTAATCGGCCAGCATCAGCGTGAACTCGTCGGCGACCACGAACAGGGTCGGGATCGGCGGCAGGTCATGCCCGGCGGCGATGGCGTTCTCGTATTCGACCACCGAGTTGAACGCGCTGCCCTGAACCCGCCGGCCGGCTTCGCGCAGCAACGTTTCGCGCCGTGCCACCTCACCGCGCAGCGTGTCGGCGAACCGGTCGGCCAGCGATTTCTTCTCGGCCATGTTCGAGATCACCGCGACGACCTGTGGGAAGTCCCGGAAGCTGTCGGCCCCGGCCTCACCCTTGAAGTCGGCATAGATCACGATGAGTCGGTCGGCTGAATGAGTTGTCAACAGCGACAATAGAATTGACATCAGAGTCTGCGACTTGCCGGAACCGGTCATACCGATCATCAGGCCGTGCGGACCCATCCCGCCCTCGGCTTCGTCCTTGAGGTCGAAGTACAGCGGTTCGCCGGTCGCGGTGACGCCGATCGGTACCCGCAACTCGTCGTCGCGGCGACGCGGTCCCCACAGCGTCGGCACATCCAGCTGCGAGGCGTCCGGAACACCCAGCAGCGTGGTGAACGCGGCGCCCCGGGTGGCCGCCGAGCGGAGCCCGGTGTGAGTCGGGTTGGAATCCCAGCGCGACAACTGACGGGCCAGGTGGGCGGCTTCGTCGGCGCCGAGCGCGTCGGCGTTGTCGATGAAGGGCTGCCAGCCGCCGGTCTGCCAGCGCTGGATGGCCCCGTTCGCGACCCGCAGAATCGGCTTCTCCGGATCCGAATACTGTTCGCGGTTAGGCGAATTCGTGGTGCGGTGGACCACGGTCACGCCGGCCCGTCCGAGCGCCAGCGCCGAGGCGTTCACGTCGTATTCAGGGTCGTCGATGATGATCAGCAGGTGCCGCAACGCGTCGGCCGGCTCGCCGTTGAACAGCGGCCGGTCGGCCAGCGCGGGACCCAACAGGGTGGCCAGTTCATCGGGGCTGCTGGACAGGAAGCGGGCCGGCCCCACACCGTCCACCTCGCCGGGAATGTCGACGTGGGGCAACCACTTCAGCCACGACCAGTCGCGGTTCTCCGGATCGCGGGTGGCCAGCGCCACTCCCAGCACGGTCGGGTCGTGCCAGGTGACGGCCTGAGCGACCCAGGCCCGCAACGCCCCTTGCACCTCGTCGGGTTCACCGAGGATGGTGATTCGGGAGACCTTGCTCAAGTCGATTCCGGTGGGCACATCGCGCACGGTGCGCTGGGTGTCGAGCAGGCTGCGTAATGAGCTGTGCGACACCGGTTCCAGATCGATTTCGTCGGCGGTGTCCTGAACCCGGACCGCGGTGGCCAGGGGGACCTGGTGACGCCCGGCCCGCAACACCAGGAAATCGGGATCATGCGGGTCGCGTTCCCACTGGCGGCGAGACCCGGGCACCGTTGCCAATGCCGCCGGCTCGGGATGCGACCACTGCGCGGCGGCACGCTGCTGGGCGGCCTGGGTGCGGATGTTGTCCCGGACCACCGACAGGTAGCGCAGGTAGTCGGCGCGTTCGGCGTCGACCTCCTCGGTGCGCATCTTGTTGTCGTTGCCGCGATAGAGCGCGGTTGCCGCCAGCAGCAACACAAATGGGAAGAACAGCGTCTGCGGGGAGATCACCCGCATCCCGGTGGCGACCAGCGCGACGATCATGCCGACGATCAGGATCACCAGCACGTAGGGCATGGCGCGGCGCAGGAACGACGGCGGAATCACCCGGGGCAGCTCGGGCGGTGCCTCGATCGTAATGGTGCCCTGGCGGGTGCTCGGCGGCGCCAGGCGCCGGCGGGCCTCGAAGATCAGTCGGCTCATCGGGGTCCTCCTTCGGCCGATACCGGACGTCCGGGCTTGCTATCGGGCGCCAAGCCGTCGTGCGCAAGTAACGCGTCGGCGCGCGATAGCGTCGGACCCGTCGCGAACAGCGACAGTATCGACCAGGGAATGGGAACGGGGGGTGGCGTTAAGCCAAGGGCCTCAACGGTTTTGCCGTGTCCGGCGCTCTCGGCCTCGTTGTCGATGCCATAGCGCACGCCGGTGTCGGACACCCAGAACAGTGAGCCGGCACCCGGCGAAGTCGCTGCGCCACCGACGCTCTGAGCGAAGTAGCCGGTGCCCGGTGCCAGGGCCACCCGGGTGGCGATCCCCTGGGTGCCGCCGCCGATCAGGTTTACGGTGCGAACCGCGTCCGGCACCGGCAGCGCGGAACCCGCCAGCAGGGCCAGCGAGCTGCTCGCAGCCCCGGCCGGCTTGCTCCAGTAAGCGCAGGCGACGGGATTCTTGGCCGCGTCGACCAGCACGATCTGGCGATCCGGAAAGCGCGTGGTGTCCAGCACCCGCGAGACCGGCAACTTGGCCACCTCATCGGCACCCAGTCGCGGGGGTTGTTCCATCCCATAGGAATTGGTGTTGCGCAGGACCGCGGCGAGCACCGGCGAGATCGGTTGCAGGCCGTCCGGCAGCACCGCGAAGTAACGCACGTTGCCCGGATCGACACCGTAGGACGTCACCACCGACCCGATCGGCGCGGGGACCGGATAGTTCGCCGGGGCACCGGCATTCGGGATGGCGGGCGCGGAAAGCGCGGGCGCCTCGGGAATCGCGTTGAACAGCCCCGCCGCGATGGGCCGCGGTGCGGGCAGGTCGGCACCCAGCCCCAACGCATTGGTGACCGCGTGGTTGGCCAGGTCGATCTGGCTGCGCCTGCCGTTCCACAGCACCCAAGTGCTGGTGCCCTTGTCGCCGGTGAACTCGACGAGGATTGCGTCGGCGGGTGCGATCGACGCCGCACGTGCGCCGCTGCTGTCGGGGGTGCCCGCGATCACGGTGACGCCGGTGCTGTGCACGGCGTGCGAGCCCTGAGCCGCCTCACTGACCGCGTCACACACCGTCCAGTTCGCGTCATGAGATGCGTTCTGCACCATACGTTCCGGCGCACCCGGGATGCCGATCAGGTTTCCGCGCGGAAACCGGTCCAGCCCACTGCTTTTCACCGTTGCGGGGTTGACCGGCTTGCCGGCGATCAACCGGGCCGAGGTCAGGTTCAACACCGGGTGCAGTTCGTCGCCGATGCGCACATACAGGGCGGCCGTGTCCCGATCCGCGAGCACCGCGTTGTTGCCCGCCTGACCGTTGGGTCGGATCAGCGAGAACACGAAGCAGCCGGCCAGCCCGGTGATCAGAATCAGGGCGCCCATCAATACCGCGCGCGACTGGGTGCGCAGCGGGTCGACCAGCATCCTGGTGTCGTGCAAGGCGATTCCCGAGGCGATGCGGCGCATCACAAAACGCCAGCCGGTCACCTGATGCCGGGTGACAAACCCGCGGCG
>JAQIZT010000340.1:7500-12500 GCA_029228515.1 Populus alba x Populus x berolinensis | reverse complement strand
ATGCCAACAGTGGGAAAAATCGGCCAGCGCAGAAAATTTTTTGACGAACATGGGCCTGGGACGCTTGGGCTTTGTCCAGGCAGGCAGGAAAAATCGTCGAGGGGACGCGCTGACGAAGAGCAGGGGCTGTTCAGACACAGCAGGGCAGGTGTGGAATCGGCCAGCGCCGACGAAATCGGCAGAATCGGCAGCCGGTGCTGGCGATTGAGTCTGGACTGTTTATAGTCACCTAGGCCGTGACGAAAAAGACTGGGGGCCTAGGCAGGGGCAGCGGATGCCAACAGGTGGGATAAAATCGGCTGCAGCGCGGAGATCCGCCAGCTGGAGGCCCGTCGGGGAAATATCGGCAGCGGCGAAGGAGGCAAGGATTTGTTGACGAAACACGGGCTGTGACGCTCGGGCTGTCTTGGCCAGGCAGGAAAATTCGTCAAGGGGACGCTGCTGACGAAACAGGGGCTGTTCAGGACACAGCAGGGCTGACAGTGTTGGAATCGGTCTTAGAGCTGACGAAATCGGAGAAGTCGGCAGGAACGGCTGCCGGTTTGCATGGCGATGAGTCCGGTAGATTTATAGTCCCAGGGCTTGACTGGAAAACGTACTGGGGGCCTAGACACACACTGGGGCAGTGGCAGCTATGCCAACAGTGGAAATAAAACTCGGCAGCGCAGATTTTTTGACGAACATGCGGATGGTCGCTGGGCTGTCCCAGGCCAGGACAGGAAAAAATCGTCAAGGGGATGCGCTGGACGAAGCAGGGGCTGTTCAGACACAGCGGGCTGCAGTGTTGGAATCGGCAGCGCCGACGGAAATAGAGAAGTCGGCAAGAAATCGGCAGACTGGTGCCTGGCGGATGAGTCTGGAAGATTTATAGTCCTAGGGCGTGACGAATAAGATGAGGGGCCTGAGACACACACGTGGTGGCAGTGGCTAGCGATGCCAACAAGTGGGAAAAATCGGCAGCGCGGAGTATCCGCAGCTGGAGGCCCGTCGGGGAAATCTGGCAGGAGCAGAGATTTGTTGACGAAACTACGGGCTGGACGCTGGGCTGTCGAGGGCCAGGCAGGAAAATTCGTTCAAGGGGACAGCGCTGACGAAACAGGGGCTGTTCAGACACAGCAGGCAGTGTTGGAATCGGCGCCGCAGCGCGGACGAACGAGGGGCTGTTCAGACAAATCGGCAACGGTCGGAAAAAATCGGGGGACAGCGGCGGCCATTTTGTGGCGGCTGGAGGCCCTATCAGCTGGCTGCCCGCAAAGAGTCATTTCAAATTCTATGGCCCTATCAAACATAACTCCCGATGTGTTGTTCGCTATCTTGGAAGAAGAGATCTCTTCCTCCCCGCGTCGGCCGGGTTTGCGACTACCCCCGGCGGCAGTCGTTCAAATCACTGCCCTATCGGCCCACAACTGCTGATGGGGGGGATTAGAGCCCGGCCATGGTGGTGAGGGGAGGCCAAAATCTAAGACCGTGAAAGCAAGAGTTTTTCCCGGGGCACTCCTCCGGTGGCCGCGGAACATGCGCGCTGACGGTTTATCCCGCATCCGCCAAGGAAAACGTCATGCTTTCCACGTGAAATCAATCCAGTTTAAAATATCAGCCATAGTTTTGTGAGGCTGCCAGCCGAATTTGGGGGTCATTCCGGGCCGGTTCCTATTTTTGCGTATTTCCTTGATTTTTAATGGTAGGGAAAATAAAAAAAAAATACTTCCCCGACCTCGAAAAAAATTGGGAAAATTTATAAAGGTGGATTGGATTTTTGCCACCTATGTGCAAAAATTTCAGCTCCAAAATACCAAAGGAAATGAATTTTTTAGAGGGGGGGGTGACCAGCTGGGACCTAGTAGTGTCTGCCCCATGCCAGAGCTGCAATAACACTTATAGCCTCTTTTAGTGGGGGTGCCCCCAGAACTGGCCATGGGGCGCGCTGGCTGGGCGCCCTATAGGCCTGCCAGCGGGTAGGGATTTGCGAGCTGCTGCTACCACCACGTGGGGGGGCCTCACGGCTCTACTGAAGTTAACGCCGCCATCGATGACCCCGTTTTCCGGACGGCGGACGACCCGATTTCGACCACCGCCCCTATAAAAATCACCACGCCTGCGCGCGCGCCCGCCCGCGCCCGCATTGCCCGCGTCATGCGGCTTGGCGCTGAGGGCGCTTGGGGCCTGAGGGCCTGGGGCCTTGGGGCCCTTGGGCTATTGGGCGACTCTAGGAGCGCAAGCAGCATTTTTCTACGCGCGCGGCAATGATTTCCACTGCCGCGCATGCCGCAACGGGGGCTGACGCGGGGGACAGCCCCTGCTTGGCTGGCTATCTTACCCGCGGGGGGGCTGCCTTCGTGGCCTTGCCCCCCTGCGCTTCTTGCCTTTGCCCCCCGCGCGGAGTGGCTAAGCACACTTCTGCTGGCAGCTGATGGCCAGCAGTAGTGGGGAAAATCGGCAGGCGCGGACAGCCCCCGCTGGCTTGCTGTCGTGCCCGCGGGGGGGGCTGCCTTCGGGCCGGGGCAGCTTGGCTGGCAGCGATGCCAAAAGGCCAGTGGGTAAAAATCGGCAGCAGCGGGGACAGCCCCCGCTGGCTTGCTGTGTTGCCCGCTGGGGGGGGCTGCCTTCGGGCCCGGATTGGCAGCGGAAGCGATGCCAGCAGTGGGAAAATTCGGCAGCGCGGACAGCCCCCGATGGCTTGCTGTCTGCCCGCGGGGGGGCTGCCTTCGGGCCCGGGGCAGCGGCAGCGATGCCAGCAGTGGGAAAAATCGGCAGCGCGGACAGCCCCCGCTGGCTTGCTGTCTTGCCCGCGGGGGGCTGCCTTCGGCCCGGGCAGCGGCAGCGATGCCAGCAGTGGGAAAAATCGGCAGCGCGGACAGCCCCCGCTGGCTTGCTGTCGTGCCCGCGGGGGGCTGCCTTCGGGCCCGGGGCAGCGGCAGCGATGCCAGCAGTGGGAAAAATCGGCAGCGCGGACAGCCCCCGCTGGCTTGCTGTCTTGCCCGCGGGGGGGCTGCCTTCGGGCCCGGGGCAGCGGCAGCGATGCCAGCAGTGGGAAAAATCGGCAGCGCGGACAGCCCCCGCTGGCTTGCTGTCGTGCCCGCGGGGGGGCTGCCTTCGGGCCCGGGGCAGCGGCAGCGATGCCAGCAGTGGGAAAAATCGGCAGCGCGGACAGCCCCCGCTGGCTTGCTGTCGTGCCCGCGGGGGGCTGCCTTCGGGCCCGGGGCAGCGGCAGCGATGCCAGCAGTGGGAAAAATCGGCAGCGCTGACAGCCCCCGCTGGCTTGCTGTCGTGCCCGCGGGGGGGCTGCCTTCGGGCCCGGGCAGCGGCAGCGATGCCAGCAGTGGAAAAATCGGCAGCGCGGACAGCCCCCGCTGGCTTGCTGTCGTGCCCGCGGGGGGGCTGCCTTCGGGCCCGGGGCAGCGGCAGCGATGCCAGCAGTGGGAAAAATCGGCAGCGCGGACAGCCCCCGCTGGCTTGCTGTCGTGCCCGCGGGGGGCTGCCTTCGGGCCCGGGCAGCGGCAGCGATGCCAGCAGTGGGAAAAATCGGCAGCGCGGACAGCCCCGCTGGCTTGCTGTCGTGCCGCGGGGGGGGCTGCCTTCGGCCCGGGCAGCGGCAGCGATGCCAGCAGTGGAAAAATCGGCAGCGGGACAGCCCCCGCTGGCTTGCTGTCGTGCCCGCGGGGGGCTGCCTTCGGGCCCGGGGCAGCGCAGCGATGCCAGCAGTGGGAAAAATCGGCAGCGCGGACAGCCCCCGCTGGCTTGCTGTCGTGCCCGCGGGGGGCTGCCTTCGGCCCGGGGCAGCGGCAGCGATGCCAGCAGTGGGAAAAATCGGCAGCGCGGACAGCCCCCGCTGGCTTGCTGTCTTGCCCGCGGGGGGCTGCCTTCGGGCCCGGGGCAGCGGCAGCGATGCCAGCAGTGGGAAAAATCGGCAGCGCGGACAGCCCCGCCTGGCTTGCTGTCTTGCCCCGCGGGGGGGGCTGCCTTCGGGCCCGGGCAGCGGCAGCGATGCCAGCTGGGAAAAATCGGCAGCGCGGACAGCCCCCGCTGGCTTGCTGTCTTGCCCGCGGGGGGGCTGCCTTCGGGCCCGGGGCCCCTGCGCTCTTGCCTGCCCCCGCGCGGGAGAGGCTAGGCGCTGCTGGGGCCAGCCCGACGTCGCTGGCCGCGCATGCGCGCTGCCGGTTTTCTCGCATCCCGCCAAGAAAACGTCGTGCTTCCACATGAAACCAATCCAGTAAAATCAGCCATATTTTTGTGAGGCTGCCAGCCGAATTTGGGGTCATTCCGGGCCGGTTCCTATTTTTGCGTATTTCCTTGATTTTTAATGGTAGGAAAATAAAAAAAAATACTTCCCGACCTCGAAAAAATCTGGAAAATTTATAAAGTTGGATTGGATTTTTGCCAACATATGTGCAAAATTTCAGCTCAAAATACCAAGAAATGAATTTTTTAGAGGGGGGTGACAGCTGGGACCTAGTAGTGTCTACCCCTGCCAGAGCTGCAATAACACTTATAGCTCTTTAGGGGGGTGCCCCCTGGCTGGCCATGGGGCGCGCTGGCTGGCGCCCATAGGCCTGCCGCGGGGGATTTGTGGGCTGCTGCTATGCTCGGACTAACGTGGGGGGCCTCATGGCCCGAAGTAAACGCCGCCATCGATGACCCGTTTCCCGGCGGCGACGACCCGATTCCGGCCACAGTCCCTGTGACCCGCTCCAAGCCGTTGGGCGCGTTGGGTGCTTATCCGCGGCTGCGGGCGCGCACGCACTCTGATTTGCCAGCGCTCGTGCCAACCAATAGGCAGCCCCAACGCGCCCAACGGCTTGGCGCGACGTCACGATTCCGGCCACCGTCCCTGTGACCCGCTCCAAGCGTTGGGCGCGTTGGGGCTGCTTATCCGCGGCTGCGGGCGCGCACGCACTCTGATTTGCCAGCGCTCGTGCCAACCAATAGGCAGCCCCAACGCGCCCAACGGCTTGGCGCGACGTCACGATTCCGGCCACCGTCCCCGGGACCCGCTCCAAGCC
>JAQIZT010000339.1:22500-29277 GCA_029228515.1 Populus alba x Populus x berolinensis | reverse complement strand
GCCCCCGACTGTCCCTGTTAATCATTACACCGATCCCGAAGGCCACACAATAGGATCGAAATCCTATGATGTTAGTCCCATGCTACTGTATCCAGAGCGTAGGCTTGCTTTGAGTCACATCGAAATTCTTCACAAGTAACAAGCACCGGAGGCACGACACCGGCCAGTTAAGGCCAAGGGGGGGGGGGGGGGGGTGGGGGGAAGGAGCGCATCGCCGTTTAGATGAGGGATCAGGCGACCGTAGCACACCTGATTGCGGACCGGCCGACCCAACACAAAGTCCAACTACGAGCTTTTTAACTTGCAACAACTTAAATATACGCTATTGGAGCTAGGGGAAATTACCGCGATGCTGCTCGGCACCGGGAAAGACTTTCGCCCTCCAATGGATCCTCGTTAAGGGATTTAGATTGTAATCATTCCATATTACCCGCCTCGAAAGTGCCCGGTATTGTTAATTTATTTTCACTACCTCCCCGTGTCTAGGATTGGGTTAATTTGCGCGCCTGCCTGCCTTCCTTGGATGGTGGGTTCAGAGTTTATCAGGCTCCCCTCTCCGGAATCGATACCTAATTCTACCTGTCACCTCACGTCCACCTCCCATGGATAGGCCTCTATCCTACCATCGAAAGTTGATTAGGGCAGATAATTTGAATGATGCGTCGCCACGACGATGGCCGTTTGCGATCCGTCGGAGTTATCATGAATCATCAGAGCAACGGGCATGAGCCCGCGTCGACCTTTTATCTAATAAATGCGTCCCTTCCAGATAGTCGGGGTTTGTTGCAACGTATTAGCTGCTAGAATTACTACGGTTATCCGAGTAGCAAATACCTTCACACTAGCTATAACTCTGATTTAATGAGCCATTCGAAGTTTCACAGTCTGAATTAGTTCATACTTACACATGCTAGGCTTAATCCTTGCGACAAGCATATGACTACTGGCAGGATCAAACCAGGCTGGTAGGCATTCCTTGGCGACAACCCGACCCGCACGATCCCCGACGCCGATGAGACGACTGGGGCCGAGACGGTTGCGAAGGAAGTCGTTCTTATCGAGCCCGAGCGGCGTCGAACGGGACGGTCGCAGGGGCTCGGAGGCCCCCGCGCCGCGGCATCGCATTACGCATCCGAAAGCTCACCGACATGCCGACCGCACTCGTGGGCCAGTTCGGCGGGATTCCGCTCGACTGGAACACGGGCGCCGCTGCTCGGTTCGCCCCGCGCCCCCGGTTGTGTGAGGCGCTTGACTTGGCCAGGGAGAAAGGCCGACGTGTCTTAGCTATCACATTCATATTTCCACCGGAGTGGGTAAGCTAGCACAGGAAACCCCGCCCCTCGCCGCAAGGCACCCAGGGCCTTGGGCCGTAGAGTGATGGGGAGAGGCAGCAGGCCGACTGTTCGGTTGCACAAGCTACTCGGAGCCTGCCGACCACGGACAGCCCACAATTACCGCTCATGCGACTCTTCCTTACACGCGACAACAATCCCGACGATGCGAACCACGGCCTACGAGGGCATGTGGAAACACGCTCCCGAGAGAGATCGTGCCCGCATCGCTGGAAGCGAATAGGATTCTCGAAGGGACAAGCAACACGCCGCTGTGGCGACGCGAAGGGATCTCGAAGGGACAAGCAACAAGCCGCGGGGGGGACGCGGGGGAACTACGAAGGGGACACGCAAAAAAGCCGCGGGGGACGCCGGCGGATCTCGAAGGGACAGGCCGCCTAGGGGGGGGCAGCACGGGGACAATCATTCGGGGTGGCATCTGCCCTCAGCTCGGAAGACGGAGGCCAAGGCCTCGCGGCAAAGATAAGGGCAACATCGCGCAGGAGCTTGGGGATGGCGTGGTAGAGCCAGCACCTTGGCTATAGGAGCGCCGCAAACTGGAATGCAGGCCGCCCACGCGGTACAGCTCTCCTTGCAATCCCCAAGCTCGGCGGTCCGCACCTAGGACACGTCGGCCAGGGCCTCCAGCTTGCGAGTACAGGCAGCGGCCACCCCGCTGCCGTGACGTCCACGCCAAGCCATAATTGGGCGCGTTGGGGCTGCCAGCACCTTGGCACGAGGGCGAATCCTGTTAAGGCCCGCCACTACCGACGGACCGCGGATATGCAGCCCCAACGCGCCCAACGGCCTCTGGAGCGGGTCACGAGCCCAGCAGGTGGCCGGAATCGGTGACGTCGCCGATTACGGTAGCGCCAAAAAGCCGTTGGTGCCTCGTTAGGGGCTGCCAGCACCTTGGCACACAGAGGGGAATCCTGTTTAATGGCCCCACGCCACGAGACCGCGGGATATAAGCAGGCCCCCAACGCGCCCACCGGCTTTGCACCGCGGTGACGGGATAGGGATTCCGGCCACCGCCACCGGGACGTCGCGAGCAAGCTGAGAGGCGCGCTGATCGCCTTTGCCAGCACCTTGGAACGAGCGCGGCTTGTCGTAAGGCCCCACGCCCACGCCGCGGATATAAGCAGCCCCAACGCGCCCAACGGCTTGGAGCGGGTCCCGGTGGACGGGCATTGGCCTGGACTCGTGACGTCGCGCCAAGCCGTTGGGCGCGTTGGGGCTGACTATTGTGTTGGCACTTCGATCGCTTGCTGGCATATCAGAGTGCACCTACGTGCTGCGCCCGCAGCCGCGGATAAGCACGCCCAACGCGCCCAACGGCTTGGAGAGGGTCACAGGAACGGTGGCCGGAAATCGGTGTCGTCGCCGGCCGGAAAACGGAGTCATCGATGGCGGCGTTACTTTCGGGCCATGAGGCCCCCCACGTTAGTCCGGAGATATCAGCAGTCAGCCCTACAAGACACTCCCCCGCGGCAGGCCTTTATGGGCGCCAGCCAGCGCGCCCAGTGGCCAGTCAGGCAGGCACCCCCTCCCCCCTAAAGAGCTATAAGTGGTTATTGCCGCTCTGGCAGGGGTGACACTACTAGGTCCCAGAGCTGTCACCCCCCCTCTAAAAAATTCATTCTTTGGTATTTTGAGCTGAAATTTTGCAAATAGGCTGGCAAATAATCCAATCCACACTTTATAAATTTTCCCAGATTTTTTCGAGGTCCGGGGAATGTATTTTATTTTATTTTTCCTACAATTAAAAATCATGGAAATACGCAATAAAATAGGAACCGGCCGGGAGTGGACCCAAATTTGGCTGGCAAGCATCACAAAAATATGGCTGTATTTTATCTGGCATTTGGTTTCATGATGGGAACGCACGACGTGTTCTTGGCGGGAATATGCGAGAAAACCGTTGCAGCGCGCTATGCAGGCGGTCCAGCGACGTCGCGGCTGGCCCCAGCAGCGCCTAGCCTTCTTCCCGCGCGGGGGGCAGGCTAAGAGCGCAGCTGACCCCGGGCACGAAGGCAGCCCCCCTCGGGGCACAGATAGCAAAGCCAGCAAGGGGCTTGTCTCGCGCTTGCCGATATTACCCACCGCTTGGCATCGTGCCGCTGCCACGGGCCGTATGCAGCCCACCCCGCGGGCAAGTTAGCAAGCCAGCAGGGGCTGTCCGCGCTGCCGATATTTCCCACCGCTGGCATCGCTTCCATGCCGCTGCGCACGGGCCCGAAGGCAGCCCCCACTGCGGGGCAAGATTAGCAAGCCAGCAGGGGCTGTCCCTGAATGCCGTATTTCCACGCTTGATCGCTTGTGCCGCTGCCACGGGCCGAAGGCAGCCCCCCGGGGCAGAGATAGCAAGCCAGCGGGGCTGTCCGCGCCTGCCGATATTTCCCATCCGCTGGGCATCGTGCCTGCTAGCGACTTAGGGCCCGGAAGGCAGCCCCCCGCGCGGCTAAGATAGCAAGCCCTGCAGGGCTGCTCCGACGCTGCCGATATTTCCACCGATTGCACGCTGCCGCTGCCCCGGGCCCGAAGGCAAGCCCCCGCGGGCAAGATAGCAGCCAGCAGGGGCTGTGCCAGCTGCTGCCGATATTTCCCACCGATGGCTATCGTGCCGCTGACACGGGCCCGAAGGCAGCCCCCCCGGGGCAAGATAGCAAGCCCAGATGGGGCTGTCCGCGCTGCCGATATTTCCCACCGCTGGGCATCGCTTTTGCGCGCTGCCACGGGCCCGAAGGCAGCCCCCCCTGCGGGCAAGATAGCAAGGCAAGATAGCAAGCCAGGGGGCTGTCCTGCATAGCTGCCGATATTTCCCACCGCTGGCATCGCTGCCGCTGACCCGGGCACGAAGGCATGCTCCCCCCGCTGGGCAAGATAGCAAGCAAGCAGGGGCTGTACTGCGCTTGCCGATATTTCCCACCGGCTGGCATCGCATGCCGCTGCCACGGGCCGTGAGGCAGCCCCCCCGCGGGCAAGATAGCAAGCCAGCAGTGGGCTGTCCGCGCTGCCGATTATTATCCCACCTGCTGGCATCGCTGCCGCTTCCCGGGCCCGAAGGCAGCCCCCCTGCGCGGGAAGATAGCAAGCCAGCACGGGGCTGTCCGCGCTGCCGATATTTTCCACCGCTGGTACATCGCTGCCGCTGCCACGGGCCCGAATGGCAAGCCAGCAGGGGCTGTCCGCGCTGCCGATATTTCCCACCGCTGGCATCGCTGCCGCTGCCACGGGCCCGAAGGCAGCCCTTCCGCGGGCAATGATAGCAAGCCAGCTGTGGGTGTACCGCGCTGCCGATATTTCCCACCGCTGGCAACGCTGCCGCTGCCACGGGCCCGTAAGGCCAGCCCCCTCCGCGCGGCAAGATTGGCAAGCCAGGCAGGGGGCTGTCCGCGCTGCCGGATATTTCCCCACAGCTAGGCATCGCGTGATGCTGCCACGGGCCGTGAAAAGGCAGCCCCCCCGCGGGCAAGGATAGCAAGCCAGCAAGGGGCTGTCCTAGCGCGCCGGCTGCCGATATTCTCCCTACCGATGCCATCGCTGCCCGCTGCCACGGGCCCGGAAGGCAGCCCCCCCCGGGGCAAGATAGCAAGCATGCAGGGGCTGTCTGCCTGGCTGACCGAGTAGTTCGCACCGTTTTAGTGCATCGCTGCCGCTGCCCCGCGAAGGCAGCCCCCCCCGGGCAAGATAGCAAGCCAGCAGGGGCTGTCCGCGCAGCCGTTATTTCCCACCGCTGAAATCGGGGCCGCTGAAAGGCAGCCCCCCCGGAGGGCAGAAAGATAGCAAGCCAGCAGGGGCTGTCCGCGCTTGACGATATTTCCCACCGCTTGGCATCGCTGGCCGCTGACCCCACGGGCCCGATGAACGCTAGCCCCCCCGCTGGGCAAAGATAGCAAGCCCAGCAGGGGCTAGTCCGCGCACTTGCCGATATTTCACCCACCCGCTGGCATCGCTGTGTCCCCGTTGCCACGGGCTCTGAAGGCAGCCTCCCCCGCGGGCAAGATAGCAGAAGCCAGCAGGGGGCTGTCCGTCTCGCTAGCCGTTATTTCCCACCGCTTGGCATCGCTTGCCGTCTGCTCCACGGGCACGACCAGGCCAGCCCCCCCGCGGGCAAGATAGCATAGCCAGCAGAGGGGCTGTCCGCGACCTGCCTATATGTTCCACCGCTGGCATCGGCTGCCGCTGCCACGGGCAACCGAGAGCAGCCCCCCCGCGGGCAAGATAGCAAGCCCAGCAGGGGAGCTTGTTCCGCGCTGCCGATATTTCCCACCGCTGGGCATCGCTGACGCATGCCCCGGGCCGAAGGCAATAGCGCCCCCCGGCGGGCAAGATAGCAAAGCTGCCAGGGCTGTCCGCGCTGCATGGCCGCGATTATTTCCTCACCTGCTGGCATCGTCTGCCGCATGCTTCACGGTGCTCCGAAGGCAGCCCCCCGCGCGGGCAAGATATGAAAGCCAGCAGGGGGCTGTGTCCGCTTGCTGTCCGATATTTCCCACGCTGGCATCGCTGCCGCTGCCCCCCTGGGCCCGTCGGCAGGACCCCCACGCGGGCCAAGATACGCAAGCCAGCAGCGGGCTTTGTCCCCGCGTCAGCACCCCGTTGCCCGTGAGCCTACCCCTTAGACGAATTTTCCTGCCAGGCCTGGCCAGTCCAGCGTTCCAGCCCGGTGTTCGTCAACAATCTCTGCAGCTTGCCGTTTTTCCGCGACGGGCCTCCAGCTGGGCAATTTCCCGGCTGCAATTCTGCCGATTTTTTCTACCACTGTTGTTATCGCTGCCAGTCAATCTGCAACCAGCGTGTGTGCCTAGCCTCACTCCGCGCGGGGGCAGCTAAACTGAGCGCAGGGGGCCCAGGGCCCGAACGGCAGCCCCCCCTGACGGGCTTTTAAGATAGCAATGATTCCTAGACAAAGGCATTGTCCGCGTCTCTGCCCCCGTTGCGTCAGCGCTAGGCAGGGGAACCACTTCGCCGCGCTGGCACGGCGTCTCGCGCGCCCATTCGCACAAGAGCCCAAGGGCCGCCAAGGGCCCCTAGGCCCTCAGGCCCCAGGCCCCCAGGCCCCAGCGCCCCAGGGCCCAGCGCCCCTCGCGCCCACGCGGCCAGCTCGGCGTGGTTTCTGCAGCGCGCCGCGCGCGCGCGCGCGTGTGCATTTTTATTCTGGGCAGGGTCGGTCGGCATCGGGTCGTCGCCGCGCCGTGACGGAGGGTGAAAACGGTGTCATCGATTGGCTGCGTTACTTCGGGCCGTGAGCCCCCCCACGTTAGTCCGAGAGTAGCAGTAGCCCTCCGCGGCAGGCCTATGGCTTGCCCCAGCCAGCTGCGTACGCCCCATGGCCACCCACTCATAAAGAGCTATAAGTGTTATTGCAGCTCTGGAACGGGGTTAGACACTACTAGGTCCCAGCTGTCACCACCCCCTCTAAAAAATTCATTTCTTGGTATTT
>JAQIZT010000339.1:7500-12500 GCA_029228515.1 Populus alba x Populus x berolinensis | reverse complement strand
CCAGCCAGCGCGCCCCATGGCCAGTCAGGGGGCACCCCCCTAAAGAGCTATAAGTGTTATTGCAGCTCTGGCAGGGGTAGACACTACTAGGTCCCAGCTGTCACCCCCCCTCTAAAAAATTCATTTCTTGGTATTTTGAGCTGAAATTTTGCACATAGGCTGGCAAAAATCCAATCCAACTTTATAAATTTTCCCAGATTTTTTCGAGGTCGGGAAGTATTTTATTTTATTTTCCTACCATTAAAAATCAAGGAAATACGCAAAAATAGGAACCGGCCCGGAATGACCCCAAATTTGGCTGGCAGCCTCACAAAAATATGGCTGATTTTACTGGATTGGTTTCATGTGGAACGCACGACGTTTTCTTGGCGGGATGCGAGAAAACCGGCAGCGCGCATGCGCGGCCAGCGACGTCGGGCTGGCCCCAGCAGCGCCTAGCCTCTCCCGCGCGGGGGGCAGGCAAGAGCGCAGCTGCCCCGGGCCCGAAGGCAGCCCCCCCGCGGGCAAGATAGCAAGCCAGCAGGGGCTGTCCGCGCTGCCGATATTTCCCACCGCTGGCATCGCTGCCGCTGCCACGGGCCCGAAGGCAGCCCCCCCGCGGGCAAGATAGCAAGCCAGCAGGGGCTGTCCGCGCTGCCGATATTTCCCACCGCTGGCATCGCTGCCGCTGCCCCGGGCCCGAAGGCAGCCCCCCCGCGGGCAAGATAGCAAGCCAGCAGGGGCTGTCCGCGCTGCCGATATTTCCCACCGCTGGCATCGCTGCCGCTGCCACGGGCCCGAAGGCAGCCCCCCCGCGGGCAAGATAGCAAGCCAGCAGGGGCTGTCCGCGCTGCCGATATTTCCCACCGCTGGCATCGCTGCCGCTGCCCCGGGCCCGAAGGCAGCCCCCCCGCGGGCAAGATAGCAAGCCAGCAGGGGCTGTCCGCGCTGCCGATATTTCCCACCGCTGGCATCGCTGCCGCTGCCACGGGCCCGAAGGCAGCCCCCCCGCGGGCAAGATAGCAAGCCAGCAGGGGCTGTCCGCGCTGCCGATATTTCCCACCGCTGGCATCGCTGCCGCTGCCACGGGCCCGAAGGCAGCCCCCCCGCGGGCAAGATAGCAAGCCAGCAGGGGCTGTCCGCGCTGCCGATATTTCCCACCGCTGGCATCGCTGCCGCTGCCACGGGCCCGAAGGCAGCCCCCCCGCGGGCAAGATAGCAAGCCAGCAGGGGCTGTCCGCGCTGCCGATATTTCCCACCGCTGGCATCGCTGCCGCTGCCCCGGGCCCGAAGGCAGCCCCCCCGCGGGCAAGATAGCAAGCCAGCAGGGGCTGTCCGCGCTGCCGATATTTCCCACCGCTGGCATCGCTGCCGCTGCCACGGGCCCGAAGGCAGCCCCCCCGCGGGCAAGATAGCAAGCCAGCAGGGGCTGTCCGCGCTGCCGATATTTCCCACCGCTGGCATCGCTGCCGCTGCCCCGGGCCCGAAGGCAGCCCCCCCGCGGGCAAGATAGCAAGCCAGCAGGGGCTGTCCGCGCTGCCGATATTTCCCACCGCTGGCATCGCTGCCGCTGCCACGGGCCCGAAGGCAGCCCCCCCGCGGGCAAGATAGCAAGCCAGCAGGGGCTGTCCGCGCTGCCGATATTTCCCACCGCTGGCATCGCTGCCGCTGCCCGGGCCCGAAGGCAGCCCCCCCGCGGGCAAGATAGCAAGCCAGCAGGGGCTGTCCGCGCTGCCGATATTTCCCACCGCTGGCATCGCTGCCGCTGCCACGGGCCCGAAGGCAGCCCCCCCGCGGGCAAGATAGCAAGCCAGCAGGGGCTGTCCGCGCTGCCGATATTTCCCACCGCTGGCATCGCTGCCGCTGCCCCGGGCCCGAAGGCAGCCCCCCCGCGGGCAAGATAGCAAGCCAGCAGGGGCTGTCCGCGCTGCCGATATTTCCCACCGCTGGCATCGCTGCCGCTGCCACGGGCCCGAAGGCAGCCCCCCCGCGGGCAAGATAGCAAGCCAGCAGGGGCTGTCCGCGCTGCCGATATTTCCCACCGCTGGCATCGCTGCCGCTGCCACGGGCCCGAAGGCAGCCCCCCCGCGGGCAAGATAGCAAGCCAGCAGGGGCTGTCCGCGCTGCCGATATTTCCCACCGCTGGCATCGCTGCCGCTGCCACCGGCCCGAAGGCAGCCCCCCCGCGGGCAAGATAGCAAGCCAGCAGGGGCTGTCCGCGCTGCCGATATTTCCCACCGCTGGCATCGCTGCCGCTGCCCCGGGCCCGAAGGCAGCCCCCCCGCGGCAAGATAGCAAGCCAGCAGGGGCTGTCCGCGCTGCCGATATTTCCCACCGCTGGCATCGCTGCCGCTGCCCCGGGCCCGAAGGCAGCCCCCCCGCGGGCAAGATAGCAAGCCAGCAGGGGCTGTCCGCGCTGCCGATATTTCCCACCGCTGGCATCGCTGCCGCTGCCCCGGGCCCGAAGGCAGCCCCCCCGCGGGCAAGATAGCAAGCCAGCAGGGGCTGTCCGCGCTGCCGATATTTCCCACCGCTGGCATCGCTGCCGCTGCCACGGGCCCGAAGGCAGCCCCCCCGCGGGCAAGATAGCAAGCCAGCAGGGGCTGTCCGCGCTGCCGATATTTCCCACCGCTGGCATCGCTGCCGCTGCCCCGGGCCCGAAGGCAGCCCCCCCGCGGGCAAGATAGCAAGCCAGCAGGGGCTGTCCGCGCTGCCGATATTTCCCACCGCTGGCATCGCTGCCGCTGCCCCGGGCCCGAAGGCAGCCCCCCCGCGGGCAAGATAGCAAGCCAGCAGGGGCTGTCCGCGCTGCCGATATTTCCCACCGCTGGCATCGCTGCCGCTGCCCCGGCCCGAAGGCAGCCCCCCCGCGGGCAAGATAGCAAGCCAGCAGGGGCTGTCCCCGCGTCAGCCCCCGTTGCCGTGAGCCTACCCCCTAGACGAATTTTCCTGCCAGGCCTGGCCAGCCCAGCGTCCAGCCCGTGTTCGTCAACAAATCTGCGCTGCCGATTTTCCGCGACGGGCCTCCAGCGGCATTTACCGCGCTGCCGATTTTCCCACTGTTGTTATCGCTGCCGCTGCCCCAGCGTGTGCCTAGCCTCACCCGCGCGGGGGGCAGGCAAGAGCGCAGGGGGCCAGGGCCCGAAGGCAGCCCCCCCGCGGGTAAGATAGCAAGGCAGCAGGGGCTGTCCCCGCGTCAGCCCCCGTTGCGCAGCGCGGCAGGGGAACCACTGCCGCGCGCGCGCGCGCCCAATCGCCCAAGAGCCCAAGGGCCCCCAAGGGCCCCAGGCCCTCAGGCCCCAGGCCCCCAGGCCCCAGCGCCCCAGGCCCCAGCGCCCCAGCGCCCAGCGCGGGCGCGGGCGGGCGCGGCGCGCGCGCGCGTGTGATTTTTATAGGGCGGTGGTCGGAATCGGGTCGTCGCCGGCCGGAAAACGGGTCATCGATGGCGGCGTTACTTCGGGCCGTGAGGCCCCCCACGTTAGTCCGAGCGTAGCAGCAGCCCCCGCGGCAGGCCTATGGGCGCCAGCCAGCGCGCCCCATGGCCACCCCCCTAAAGAGCTATAAGTGTTATTGCAGCTCTGGCAGGGGTAGACACTACTAGGTCCCAGCTGTCACCCCCCCTCTAAAAAATTCATTTCTTGGTATTTTGAGCTGAAATTTTGCACATAGGTTGGCAAAAATCCAATCCACCTTTATAAATTTTCCCAGATTTTTTCGAGGTCGGGAAGTATTTTTTTTTATTTTCCTACCATTGAAAATCAAGGAAATACGCAAAAATAGGAACCGGCCCGGAATGACCCCAAATTCGGCTGGCAGCCTCACAAAAATATGGCTGATTTTACTGGATTGGTTTCACGTGGAAAGCACGACGTTTTCTTGGCGGGATGCGGGAAAACCGGCAGCGCGCATGCGCGGCCAGCGGAGGAGCCCCGGGAAAACTCTTGCTTTCACGGTCTTGGCCTCCCCTCACCACCATGGCAGGCCTCTAATCCCCCCCATCAGCAGTTGTAGCCGATAGGGCAGTGATTTGAACGACGCCGCCGGGTAATCGCACCCGGCCGACGCGGGGAGGAAGAGATCTCTTCTTCCAAGATAGCGAACAACACATCGGGAGTTATGTTGATAGGGCAGAGAATTGAATGACTCGTTGCGGGCAGCCAGCTGATAGGGCCTCCAGCTGCACAAATCCGCGCTGCCGATTTTTCCGACGTTGCCGATTTGTCTGAACAGCCCCTCGTTCGTCCGCGCTGCCGATTCCAACACTGCCTGCTGTGTCTGAACAGCCCCTGTTTCGTCAGCGCGTCCCCTCGACGAATTTTCCTGCCTGGCCTGGACAGCCCAGCGTCCAGCCCGTGTTCGTCACCAAATCTGCGCTGCCGATTTTCCCCGACGGGCCTCCAGCTGCACAAATCCGCGCTGCCGATTTTTCCCACTGTTGGCATCGCTGCCGCTGCCCCTGCCCCAGCGTGTGCCTAGGCCCCCAGTCGTTTTCGTCACGCCTAGGACTATAAACAGTCCGGACTCATCGCCAGCACCGGCTGCCGATTCTGCCGACTTCGCCGATTTCGTCGGCGCTGCCGATTCCAGCACTGCCCGCTGTGTCTGAACAGCCCCTGCTTCGTCAGCGCATCCCCTTGACGAATTTTCCTGCCTGGCCTGGACAGCCCAGCGTCCAGCCCATGTTCGTCAAAAAATCTGCGCTGCCGATTTTTCCCGCTGTGGGCATCGCTGCCGCTGCCCCAGCGCGTGCCTAGGCCCCCAGTCTTTTTCGTCACGCCTAGGACTATAAACAGTCCAGACTCATCGCCAGCACCGGCTGCCGATTCTGCCGACTTTGCCGATTTCGTCGGCGCTGCCGATTCCAGCACTGCCCGCTGTGTCTGAACAGCCCCTGCTTCGTCAGCGCATCCCCTTGACGAATTTTCCTGCCTGGCCTGGACAGCCCAGCGTCCAGCCCATGTTCGTCAAAAAATCTGCGCTGCCGATTTTTCCCGCTGTGGGCATCGCTGCCGCTGCCCCAG
>JAQIZT010000338.1:17500-20000 GCA_029228515.1 Populus alba x Populus x berolinensis | reverse complement strand
AGCCGCGGGCGCGGGCGGGCGCGGCTCGCGCGTGTGTGATTTTTAATAGGGACGGAGGCCGGAATCGGGATCGTCGCCGGCCGGAAAACGGGTCATCGATGGCGGCGTTACTTCGGCGCCGTGAGGCCCCCCCACTTAGTTCCGAGCGTAGCAGCAGCTCGCAAATCCCCCGCGGCAGGCCTATGGGCGCCAGCCAGCGCGCCCATGGCCAGTTCGTGGGGCACACCCCCCTAAAGAGCTATAAGTAGTTATTGCAAGCTCTGGCAGGGGTAGACACTACAAGGTCCCAGCAGTCACGCCCCGCCTCTAAAAAATTCATTTCTTGGGTATTATTGAGCAGAAATTTTTGCACGATAGGGTGGCAAAAATCCAATCCACCTTTATAAATTTTCCCAGATTTTTTCGAGGTCGGGAAGTATTTTTTTTTATTTTCCTACCATTAAAAATCAAGGAAATACGCAAAAATAGGAACCGGCCCGGAATGACCCCAAATTCGGCTGGCAGCCTCACAAAAATATGGCTGATTTTACTGGATTGATTTCACGTGGAAAGCATGACGTTTTCTTGGCGGGATGCGGGAAAACCGGCAGCGCGCATGCCGCGGCCACCGGAGGAGCCCCGGGAAAACTCTTGCTTTCACGGTCTTGGCCTCCCCTCACCACCATGGCCGGCCTCTAATCCCCCCCATCAGCAGTTGTGGCCGATAGGGCAGTGATTTGAACGACGCCGCCGGGTAATCGCACCCGGCCGACGCGGGGAGGAAGAGATCTCTTCTTCCAAGATAGCGAACAACACATCGGGAGTTATGTTGATAGGGCAGAGAATTGAATGACTCGTTGCGGGCAGCCAGCTGATAGGGCCTCCAGCTGCACAAATCCGCGCTGCCGATTTTTCCGACGTTGCCGATTTGTCTGAACAGCCCCTCGTTCGTCCGCGCTGCCGATTCCAACACTGCCTGCTGTGTCTGAACAGCCCCTGTTTCGTCAGCGCGTCCCCTTGACGAATTTTCCTGCCTGGCCTCGACAGCCCAGCGTCCAGCCCGTGTTCGTCAACAAATCTGCGCTGCCGATTTTCCCCGACGGGCCTCCAGCTGCGGATCTCCGCGCTGCCGATTTTTCCCACTGTTGGCATCGCTGCCGCTGCCTAGGCCCCCAGTCTTTTTCGTCACGCCTAGGACTATAAACAGTCCAGACTCATCGCCAGCACCGGCTGCCGATTCTGCCGACTTCTCCAATTTCGTCGGCGCTGCCGATTCCAACACTGCCGCTGTGTCTGAACAGCCCCTGCTTCGTCAGCGCATCCCCTTGACGATTTTTCCTGCCTGGCCTGGACAGCCCAGCGTCCAGCCCATGTTCGTCAAAAAATCTGCGCTGCCGATTTTTCCCACTGTTGGCATAGCTGCCACTGCCCCAGTGTGTGTCTAGGCCCCCAGTCGTTTCCGTCAAGCCTGGGACTATAAATCGTCCGGACTCATCGCCAGCACCGGCTGCCGATTCTGCCGACTTCTCCGATTTCGTCGGCGCTGCCGATTCCAACTCTGCCTGCTGTGTCTGAACAGCCCCTGTTTCTCCGTCAGCGGTTCCCCTTGACGATTTTTTACTGCCTGGCCTCGACAGCCCAGCGTCCAGCCCGTTGTTCGTCAACAAATCTGCTGCTGACCGATTTTCCCCGCCGTGACCTCCAGCTGCGGAGTTTCCGCTGCATGCCGATTTTTCCCACTGTTGGCATCGCTGCCGCTGCCTAGGCCCCCAGTCTTTTTCGTCCACGCCTAGGACTATAAACAGTTCCAGAAACTCATCGCCAGCACCGGCTGCCGAATTCTGCCGATTTTCCCATTTCGTCGGCGCTGCCGATTCCAACACTGCCCGCTTGTGTCTGAACAGCCCCTGCTTCGTCAGCGCATTCCCATTTGACGATTTTTCCTGCCGGGCCCTGGACCAGCCAGGCGGTCCAGCCCATGTTCGTCAAAAAATCTGCGCTGTGCCGATTTTTCCCTCTGTTGGCATAGCTGCCACTGCCCCAGTGTGTGTCTAGGCCCCCAGTCGTTTCCGTCAAGCATGGGACTATAATTCGTCCGGACTCATCGCCAGCACCGGCTGCCGATTCTGCCGAACTTCTCCGATTTCGTCCGGCTTGCTGCCGATTCCAACACTGCCTGCTGTGTCTGAAACAGCCCCTGTTTCGTCAGCGCGTCCCCTTGACGGATTTTTCCTGCCTGGCCTAGACAGCCCAGCGGTCAGCCAGTGTTCGTCAACAAATCTGCGATGCCGATTTTTACACGACGGGCCTCCAGCTGCGGATCTCCGCGCTGCCGATTTTTCCCACTGGTTGGCATCGTTGCCCCTGCCTAGGCCCCCAGTCTTTTTCGTCACGCCTAGGATAATAAACAGTCCAGACTCCATCTTTTTCTTTGCCGGCACCGGCTGCCTGATGCTGCAGATTTCGTCGGCGCTGCCGATTCCACCCCAGCCCGCTGTGTTCTGAACAGCCCCTGCTTCGT
>JAQIZT010000338.1:5000-10000 GCA_029228515.1 Populus alba x Populus x berolinensis | reverse complement strand
ACGGTGGCCGTAATCAGGACGTCGCCGTTGACGTCGCGCCAAGCCGTTGGGCGCGTTGGGGCTGCTAGTGTTGGCAACGAGCGCTGGCAAATCAGTTAAGTGCGTGCAGCGCCCGCAGACCGCGGATAAGCAGCCCCAACGCGCCCAACGGCTTTGGAGCGGGTCACAGGGAGGGATTCCGGCCACCGGATCGTGACGTCGCGCCAAGCCGTTGGCGCGCGTTGGCTGCTAGCACCTATTTGTTGCACGAGGCGCTGGCAAATCAGAGTGCGTGCGCGCCGCACCCGGCGGATACGCAGCCCCAACGGCGCCCAACGGCCTTGAGCGGGTCACAGGGACCGGTGGCCGGAATCGTGACGTCGCGCCAAGCCGTTGGGCGCCTTGGGGCTGCCTATCTTGGGTGGCACGAGCGGCTGGCAAATCAGAGTGCCGTGCGCGCCCGCAGCCGCGGATAAGCAGCCCCAACGCGCCCAACGGCTTGGAGCGGGCCACAGGGACGGTGGCCGGAATCGTGACGTCGCGCCAAAAAGCCGTTGGGCGCGTTGGGGCTGCCTATTGGTTGGCACGAGGCGCTGGGGCAAATCAGAGTGCGTGCGCGCCCCGCAGCCGCGGATAAGCAGCCCCAACGCGCCCAACGCATGGGAGCGGGTCACAGGGACGGTTGCCGGAATCGGGTCGTCGCCGGCCGGAACACGGGTCATCGATGGCGGCGTTACTTCCGGGCCATGAGGCGCCCCACGTTAATCCGAGCATAGCAGCAGCCCACAAATCCCCCGCGGGCAGGCCTATGGGCGCCAGCCAGCGCGCCCCATGGCCAGGCCAGGGGGCACCCCCCTAAAGAGCTATAAGTGTTATGGCAGTCTCTGGCAGGGGTAGACACTACGAGGTCCCAGCTGTCACCCCCCCTCTAAAAAATTCATTTCTTGGTATTTTTGAGCTGAACTTTAATGATGCACATAGGGTTGGAAAAAATCCAATCCAACTTTATAAATTTTCCCAGAATTTTTTTCGAGGTCGGGAAGTATTTTTTTTTATTTTCCAACCATTAAAAATCAAGGAAATACGCAAAAATAGGAACCGGCCCGTAATGACCCCAAATTCGGCTGGCAGCCTCTCAAAAATATGGCTGATATTACTGGATTGGTTTCATGTGGAAAGCACGACGGTTTTCCCCTTGGCGGGATGCGAGAAACCCGGCAGCGCGGCATGCGCGGCCAGCGACGTCGGGCTGGCCCCAGCAGCGCCTAGCCTCTCCCGCGCGGGGGGCAGGCAAGAGCGCAGGGGCCCCGGGCCCGAAGGCAGCCCCCCCGCGAGGCAAGACAGCATGCCAGCGGGGCTGTCCGCCTGCCGATATTTTCCCACTGCTGGCATCGCGTTGGCCGTTGCTGCCCCGGGCCCAGAAGGCATCCCCCCGCGCGCACGACAGCAAGCCAGCGGGGGCTGTCCGCGCGGCCGATTTTTTCCCCCACTGCTGGCATCGCTGCCGGCTGCCCCCGGGCCGCGAAGGCAGCCCCCCCGCGGGCACGACAGCAAGCCAGCGGGGGCTGTCCGCTGCTGCCGATTTTTCCCACTGGCTGGGCATCGCTGCCGCTGCCCCCGGGACCCGAAGGCAGCCCCCCCGCGGGCACGACAGCAAGCCAGCGGGGGCTGTCCGCGCTGCCGATTTTTTTTCCCACTGCTGGCATCGCTGCCCGCTGCCCCGGGGCCCCGAAGGCAGCCCCCCCGCGGGCCCGACAGCAAGCCAGCGCGGGCTGTCCGCGCTGCCGATTTTTCCCACTGCTGGCGATCGCTGCCGCTGCCCCGGGCCCGAAGGGCAGCCCCCCCGCGGGCACGACAGCAAGCCAGCGGGGGCTGTCCGCAGCTGCCGATTTTTCCCACTGCTGGCATCGCTGCCCTGCTGCCCCGGGCCCGAAGGCAGCCCCCCCGCGTGCACGACAGCAAGCCAGCGGGGGCAGTCCGCGCTGCCGATTTTCCCACTGGCTGGCATCGCCCGCTGCCCCGGGCCCGAAGGCACCCCCCCGCGGGCACGACAGCAAGCCAGCCGGGGCTGTTCCGCGCTGCCGGATTTTTCCCACTGCCGGCATCGCTGCGCGCCCCGGCCCGAAGGCAGCCCCCCCCGCGGGCACGAAGCAAGCCAGCGGGGCGGTCCGCGCTGCCGATTTTTCCCAACTGCTGGCATCCGCTGCCGCAGAGTGGGCGTAGCATCTCCCGCGCGGGGGGGCAGGCAAGAGCGCAAGGGGGGCAAGGCCCGAAGGCAGCCCCCCCGCGGGTAAGATAGCCAGCCAGCAGGGGCTGTCCCCGCGTCAGCCCCCGTTGCGCAGCGCGGCATGGAATTCATTGCCAGCGCCGGGCGCGCCCCAATCGCCCAAGAGCCCATGGGCCCCCAAGGGCCCCAGGCCCTCAGGCCCCAGCGCCCCCATCGCCAAGCGCAGACGCGGGCGCGGGCAGCGGGGCGGGCGGGCGCGCGCGTGTGATTTTTATAGGGCGGTGGTCGGAAATCGGGTCGTCGCCGGCCGGAAAACCGGGTCATCGATGGCGGCGTTACTTCGGGCCCCCCCCCCCCCCGTGATGCCGCCCCACGTGTGTAGCAAGCAGCTCGCAAATCCCCCGCGGCAGGCCTATGGCCGCCAGCCAGCGCGCCCCATGGCCATTCGGGGGGCAACCCCCCAAAGAAGCTATAAGTGTTTATGCAGCTCTGGGCAGGGGCAGACACTACTAGGTCCCAGCTGTCACCCCCCCTCTAAAAAAATTCATTTCTTGGTATTATTGAGCTGAAATTTTGCACATAGGGTTGGCAAAAATCCAATCCACCCTTTATAAATTTTCCCAGATTTTTTCGAGCGTCGGGAAGTATTTTGTTTTTATTTTCCTACCATTAAAAATCAAGGAAATACGCAAAAATAGGTAACCGGCCCGGAATGACCCCAAATTCGGCTGGCAGCCTCAACAAAAATATGGCTGATTTTAACTGGATTGATTTCACGTGGAAAGCATGGACGTTTTCTTGGCGGGATGCTGGGTAAAACCGGCAGCGCGCATGCCGCGGCCACCGGAGGAGCCCCGGGAAAACTCTTGCTTTCACGGTCTTGGCCTCCCCCTCACCACCATGGCCGGCCTCTAAATCCCCCCCATCAGCAGTTTGTGGCCGATAGGGCAGTGATTTGAACGACGCCGCCGGGTAATCGCACCCGTGGCGACGCTGGGGAGGAAGAGAATCTCTTCTTCCAAGATAAGCGAACAACACATCGGGAGTTATGTTGATAGGGCAGAGATATGAATGACTCGTTGCGGGCAGCCAGCTGAGTAGGGCCTCCAGCTGCACAAATCCCGCGCTGCCGATTTTTCCGACGTTGCCGGATATTGTCTGAACAGCCCCTCGTTCGTCTCCGCGCATGCCGATTCCAACAACTGCCTGGCATGTGTTCTGAACAGCCCCTGTTTTCGTCAGCGCGTCCCCTTGACGAAATTTTTCCCTGCCTGGCCTCGACAGCACCAGCGTCACAGCCCCGTGTTCGTCAACAATTCTGCGCTGGCCGATTTTCCCCGACGGGCCTCCAGCTGGCGGATCTCCGCGCTGCCGATTTTTTCCCACTGTTGGCATCGCTGCCGCTGCCTAGGCCCCCAGTCTTTTTCGTCACGCCTAGGGTCCTATAAACAGTCCAGACTCCATCGCCAGCGGACCGGCTGCCGATTCTGCCGACTTCTCACAATTTCGGTCGGCGCTGCCGAATTCCAACACTGCCCGCTAGTGTCCTGAACAGCCCTGCTTCGTCAGCGCATCCCCTTGACGATTTTTCCTAGCCTGGCCTGGAACAGCCCCAGCGTCCAGCCCATGTTTCGGTCAAAAAAATCTGCGCTGCCGATTTTTCCCACTGTGGCCATAGCTGCCACTGCCACCAGTGTGTGTCTAGGCCCGCCAGTCGTTTCCGTCAAGCCTGGGACTAATAAATCGTCCGGACTCATCGCCAGCACCGGCTGCCGATTTCTGCCGACTTCATCCGATTTCGTCGGCGCTGCCGGGATTCCAACACTGCCTGCAGTGTCTGAACAGCCCCTGTTTCCCTGCAGCGCGTCCCCTTGACGAATTTTCCTGCCTGGTGCCTATACAGCCCAGCGTCCAGCCCGTTGTTCGTCAACAAAGTCTGCGCTGCCGATTTTCACCCACGGGCCTCCAGCTTGCGGATCACCGCGCTGCCGATTTTTCCCACTGTTGGCAAACGCTGCCCCTGCCTCAGGCCCCCAGTCCTATTGTTGCGTCACGCCTAGGACTATAAACAGTCCAGACTCATCGCCAGCACCGGCTGCCGATTCTTGCCCGACTTTCGTCGGCGCTGCCAGCCGATTCCAGCACTGCCCGCTGTGTCTGCGAAACATCCCCTGCTTCGTCAGCTGCATTCCCCTTGACGAATTTTTCCTGCCTGGCGCTGGAACAAAGCCCAGCGTCCAGCCCATGTTCGTCAAAAAATCTGCGCTGCCGATTTTTCCCCCACTGTTGGCATAGCTGCCACTGCCCCAGTGTGTGTCTAGGCCCCCAGTCGTTTCCGTCAAGCCTGGGACTATAAATCGTCCGGACTCATCGCCAGCACCGGCTGCCGATTCTGCCGACTTCTCCGATTTCGTCGGCGCTGCCGATGTCCAACAACTGCCTGCTGTGTCCCTGAACAGCCCCTGTTTCGTCAGCGCGTCCCCTTGACGAATTTTCCTGCCTGGCCTAGACAGCCCAGCGTCCAGCCCGTGTTCGTCAACAAATCTGCGCTGCCGATTTTCCCCGACGGGCCTCCAGCTGTGGATCTCCGCGCTGCCGATTTTTCCCACTGTTGGCATCGCTGCCCCTGCCTAGGCCCCCAGTCTTTTTCGTCACGCCTAGGACTATAAACAGTCCAACTCATCGCCAGCACCGGCTGCCGATTCTGCCGATTTCGTCGGCGCTGCCGATTCCACCCCTGCCCGCTGTGTCTGAACAGCCCCTGCTTCGTCAGCGCAACCCCTCGACGATTTTT
>JAQIZT010000337.1:0-29317 GCA_029228515.1 Populus alba x Populus x berolinensis | reverse complement strand
CATAACTATAGATCCGACCGTTGGATCGCTCTAAAATTGTTTTCACGAGTTTCCGGAAGCTGTTTTACATGGAGTAGCGTGGAATCGGTGCTGCACGACGACGATGTCCGGTCGGGCCTTACCACCGACCCGATGAGAGTACCGATCCAACCAAACATCCATAACTATAGATCCGACCATTGGATCGCTCTAAAATTGTTTTCACGAGTTTCCGGAAGCTGTTTTACATGGAGTAGCGTGGAATCGGTGCTGCACGACGACGATGTCCGGTCGGGCCTTACCACCGACCCGATGAGAGTACCGGATCAAAAGGTCCATAACTATAGATCCGACCGTTGGATCGCTCTAAAATTGTTTTCACGAGTTTCCAGAGGCTGTTTTACATGGAGTAGCGTTGAATCGTTTTGCCACTCCGACGATGCGGTCCAGCGGCCCATAAGACCGACCCTATGAGGTAACGGTTCAAAAGGTCCATAACTATAGATCCGACCGTTGGATCGCTCTAAAACTTTTTCTCGAGTTTCCGGAGGCTGTTTTCCTTGGAGTAGCGTGGAATCGGTTTGCCACGCCGACTATGCGGTCCGGCGGCCCATAAGACCGACCCCACTCAAGTACCGGTTTAAAAGGTCCATAACTATAGATCCGACCCTTGGATCGCTCTAAAATTGTTTTCACGAGTTTTCGGAGGCTGTTTTGCATGCAGTAGCGTGGAATCGGTACTGCACGACAACGAAATCACCGGTCGGGCCATAACACCCACCCGACGAGAGTACCGAATCAAAAGGTCCTTAACTATAGTTACGACCGTTGTATCGCTCTAAATGTTTTCACGAGTTTCCGGAGGCTTACATGGAGTAGCGTGGAATCGGTTTGCCACGCCGACGATGCGGTCCTCGGCCCATAAGACCGACCCGACTAAAGTACTGGTATAAAAGGTCCATAACTATAGATCCGACCGTTGGATCGCTCTAAAATTGTTTTCATGATTTTTCGTAGGCTGTTTTGCATGCAGTAGCATGGAATCGGTGCTGCACGACGACGATGTCCGGTCGGGCCTTACCACAGACCCGATGAGAGTACCGGATCAAAACGTCCATAACTATAGATCCGACCGTTGGATCGCTCTAAAATTGTTTTCACGAGTTTCCAGAAGCTGTTTTACATGGAGTAGCGTCGAATCGGTGCTGCACGACGACGATGTCCGGTCGGGCCTTACCACCGACCCGATGAGAGTACCGGATCAAAAGGTCCATAACTATAGATCCGACCGTTGGATCGCTCTAAAATTGTTTCACGAGTTTCCGGAAGCTGTTTTACATGGAGGAGCGTGGAATCGTGGCTGCACGACGACGATGTCCGGTCGGGCCTTACCACCGACCCGATGAGAGTACCGGATCAAATGGTCCATAACTATAGATCCGACCGTGGATCGCTCTAAAATTGTTTTCACGAGTTTCCAGAGGCTGTTTTACATGGAGTAGCGTTGAATCGGTTTGCCACTCCGACGATGCGGTCCAGCGGCCCATAAGACCGACCCGACTGAGGTAACGGTTCAAAAGGTCCATAACTATAGATCCGACCGTTGGATCGCTCTAAAATTTTTTCTCGAGTTTCCGGAGGCTGTTTTCCATGGAGTAGCGTGTATTGGTTTGCCACGCCGCCTATGCGGTCCGGCGGCCCATAAGATCGACCCTACTCAAGTACCGGTTTAAAAGGTCCATAACTATAGATCCGACCCTTGGATCGCTCTAAAATTGTTTTCACGAGTTTTCGGAGGCTGTTTTGCACGCAGTAGCGTGGAATCGATACTGCACGACAACGACAATCCGGTCGGGCCTTAAACACCGACCCGACGAGAGTACCGAATCAAAAGGTCCGTAACTATAGATACGACCGTTGTATCGCTCTAAATGTTTTTTCACGAGTTTCCGGAGGCTTACATGGAGTAGCGTGGAATCGGTTTGCCACGCCGACGATGCGGTCCGGCGGCCCATAAGACCGACCCGACTAAAGTACTGGTTTAAAAGGTCCATAACTATAGATCCGACCGTTGGATCGCTCTAAATTTTTTCACGAGTTTTCAGAGGCTGTTTTGCATGCAGTAGCATGGAATCGGTGCTGCACGACGACGATGTCCGGTCGGGCCTTACCACAGACCCGATGAGAGTACCGGATCAAAACGTCCATAACTATAGATCCGACCGTTGGATCGCTCTAAAATTGTTTTCACGAGTTTCCAGAAGCTGTTTTACATGGAGTAGCGTTGAATCGGTGCTGCACGACGACGATGTCCGGTCGGGCCTACCACCGACCCGATGAGAGTACCGGATCAAAACGTCCATAACTATAGATCCGACCGTTGGATCGCTCTAAAATTTTTTCACGAGTTTCCGAAGCTGTTTTACATGGAGTAGCGTGGAATCGGTGCTGCACGACGACGATGTCCGGTCGAGCCTTACCACCGACCCGATGAGAGTACCGGATCCAAACGTCCATAACTATAGATCCGACCGTTGGATCGCTCTAAAATTGTTTTCACGAGTTTCCGGAAGCTGTTTTACATGGAGTAGCGTGGAATCGGTGCTGCACGACGACGATGTCCGGTCGGGCCTTACCACCGACCCGATGAGAGTACCGGATCAAAACGTCCATAACTATAGATCCGACCGTTGGATCGCTCTAAAATTGTTTTCACGAGTTTCCGGAGGCTGTTTTACATGGAGTAGCGTGGAATCGGTGCTGCACGACGACGATGTCCGGTCGGGCCTTACCACCGACCCGATGAGAGTACCGGATCAAAAGGTCCATAACTATAGATCCGACCGTTGGATCGCTCTAAAATTGTTTTCACGAGTTTCAGAGGCTGTTTTACATGGAGTAGCGTTGAAATCGGTTTGCCACTCCCGACGATGCGGTCCAGCGCCCATAAGACCGACCCGACTGAGGTAACGGTTCAAAAGGTCCATAATTTAGATCCGACCGTTGGATCGCTCTAAAACTTTTTTCTCGAGTTTCCGGAGGCTGTTTTCCATGGAGTAGCGTGGAATCGGTTGCCACGCCGACGATGCGGTCCGTCGGCCCTTAAGCCGACCCTACTGAGAGTACCGGATAAAAGGTCCATAACTATAGATCCGACCTTGGATCGCTCTAAAATTGTTTTCACGAGTTTCGGAGGCTGTTTTGCATGCAGTAGCGTGGAATCGGTACTGCACGACAACGAAATCACCGGTCGGGCCTTACACCGACCCGACGAGAGTACCGAATCAAAAGGTCCTTAACTATAGATACGACCGTTGTATCGCTCTAAATGTTTTTCACGAGTTTCCGGAGGCTTTACATGGAGTAGCGTGGAATCGGTTTGCCACGCCGACGATGCGGTCCGGCGGCCCATAAGACCGACCCGACTAAAGTACAGTTTTAAAAGGTCCATAACTATAGATCCCGACC
This sequence comes from Populus alba x Populus x berolinensis, assembly GCA_029228515.1. Classification (NCBI taxonomy): domain Eukaryota; kingdom Viridiplantae; phylum Streptophyta; class Magnoliopsida; order Malpighiales; family Salicaceae; genus Populus; species Populus alba x Populus x berolinensis. The sequence continues at coordinate 25,870 of JAQIZT010000337.1, read as the reverse complement.
GTTGGATCGCTCTAAAATAGTTTTCATGAGTATTCGTAGGCTGTTTTGCATGCAGTAGCATGGAATCGGTGCTGCACGACGACGATGTCCGGTCGGGCCTTACCACAGACCCGATGAGAGTACCGGATCAAAACGTCCATAACTATAGATCCGACCGTTGGATCGCTCTAAAATTGTTTTCACGAGTTTCCAGAAGCTGTTTTACATGGAGTAGCGTCGAATCGGTGCTGCACGACGACGATGTCCGGTCGGCCTTACCACCGACCCGATGAGAGTACCGGATCAAAACGTCCATAACTATAGATCCGACCGTTGGATCGCTCTAAAATTGTTTTCACGAGTTTCCGGAAGCTGTTTTACATGGAGTAGCGTGGAATCGGTGCTGCACGACGACGAAGTCCGGTCGGGCCTTACCACCGACCCGATGAGGAGTACCGGATCCAAACGTCCATAACTATAGATCCGACCGTTGGATCGCTCTAAAATTGTTTTCACGAGTTTCCGAAGCTGTTTTACATGGATGAGCGTGGAATCGGTGCTGCACGACGACGATGTCCGGTCGGGCCTTACCACCGACCCGATGAGAGTACCGGATCAAAACGTCCATAACTATAGATCCGACCGTTGGATCGCTCTAAAATTGTTTTCACGAGTTTCCAGAGGCTGTTTTACATGGAGTAGCGTTGAATCGGTTTTGCCACTCCGACGATGCGTCCAGCGGCCCATAAGACCGACCCGACTGAGGTAACGGTCAAAAGGTCCATAACTATAGATCCGACCGTTGGATCGCTCTAAAACTTTTCTCGAGTTTCCGGAGGCTGTTTTCCATGGAGTAGCGTGGAATTGGTTTGCCCCACGCCGACTATGCGGTCCGGCGGCCCATAAGACCGACCCTACTCAAGTACCGGTTTAAAAGGTCCATAACTATAGATCCGGACCCTTGGATCGCTCTAAAATTGTTTTCACGAGTTTTCGGAGGCTGTTTTGCATGCAGTAGCGAGAATCGGTACTGCACGACAACGAAATCACCGGTCGGGCCTTAACACCGACCCGACGAGAGTACCGAATCAAAAAGTCCTTAACTATAGATACGACCGTTGTATCGCTCTAAAATGTTTTTCACGAGTTTCCGGAGGCTTACATGGAGTAGCGTGGAATCGGTTTGCCACGCCGACGATGCGGTCCGGCGGCCCATAAGACCGACCCGACTAAAGTACTGGTTTAAAAGGTCCATAACTATAGATCCGACCGTTGGATCGCTCTAAAATTGTTTTCATGAGTTTTCGTAGGCTGTTTTGCATGCAGTAGCATGGAATCGGTGCTGCACGACGACGATGTCCGGTCGGTCTTACCACAGACCCGATGAGAGTACCGATCAAAACGTCCATAACTATAGATCCGACCGTTGTATCGCTCTAAAATTGTTTTCACGAGTTTCCAGAAGCTGTTTTACATGGAGTTGCGTGGAATCGGTGCTGCACGTTGACGATGTCCGGTCGGGCCTTACCACCGACCCGATGAGAGTACCGGATCAAAACGTCCATAACTATAGATCCGACCGTTGGATCGCTCTAAAATTGTTTTCACGAGTTTCCGGAAGCTGTTTTACATGGAGTAGCGTGGAATCGGTGCTGCACGACGACGATGTCCGGTCGGCCTTACCACCGACCCGATGAGAGTACCGGATCCAAACGTCCATAACTATAGATCCGACCGTTGGATCGCTCTAAAATTGTTTTCACACGAGTTTCCGGAAGCTGTTTTACATGGAGTAGCGTGGAATCGGTGCTGCACGACGACGATGTCCGGTCGGGCCTTACCACCGACCCGATGAGAGTACCGGATCAAAACGTCCATAAACTATAGATCCGACCGTTGGATCGCTCTAAAATTGTTTTCACGAGTTTCCGGAAGCTGTTTTACATGGAGTAGCGTGGAATCGGTGCTGCACGACGACGATGTCCGGTCGGGCCTTACCACCGACCCGATGAGAGTACCGGATCAAAAGGTCATTAACTATAGATCCGACCGTTGGATCGCTCTAAAATTGTTTTCACGAGTTTCCAGATGCTGTTTTACATGGAGTAGCGTTGAATCGGTTTGCCACTCCGACGATGCGGTCCGGCGGCCCAAAAGAACGACCCGACTGAGGTACCGGTTCAAAAGGTCCATAACTATAGATCCGACCGTTGGATCGCTCTAAAACTTTTTCTCGAGTTTCCAGAGGCTGTTTTCCATGGAGTAGCGTGGAATCGGTTTGCCACGCCGACGATGCGGTCCGCGGGCCTTAAGACCGACCCTACTCAAGTACCCGTTTTAAAAGGTCCATAACTATAGATCCGACCTTGGATCGCTCTAAAATTGTTTTCACGAGTTTTCGGAGGCTGTTTTACATGGAGTAGCGTGGAATCGGTACTGCACGACAACGAAATGTCCGTCGGCCTTAACACCGACCCGACGAGAGTACCGGATCAAAAGGTCCTTAACTATAGATCCGACCGTTGTATCGCTCTAAAATTGTTTTTCACGAGTTTCCGGAGGCTTACATGGAGTAGCGTGGAATCGGTTTGCCACTCCGACGATGCGGTCCAGCGGCCTTAAGACCGACCCGACTAAAGTACCGGTTTAAAAGGTCCATAACTATAGATCCGACCGTTGGATCGCTCTAAAATTGTTTTCACGAGTTTTCGGAAGCTGTTTGCATGGAGTAGCATGGAATCGGTGCTGCACGACGACGATGTCCGGTCGGGTCTTACCACAGACCCGATGAGAGTACCGGATCAAAACGTCCATAACTATAGATCCGACCGTTGGATCGCTCTAAAATTGTTTTCACGAGTTTCCTGGAAGCTGTTTTACATGGAGTAGCGTCGAATCGGTGCTGCACGACGACGATGTCCGGTCGGGCCTCACCACCGACCCGATGAGAGTACCGGATCAAAACGTCCATAACTATAGATCCGACCGTTGGATCGCTCTAAAATTGTTTTCACGAGTTTCCGGAAGCTGTTTTTACATGGAGTAGCGTGGAATCGGTGCTGCACGACGACGATGTCCGGTCGGGCCTTACCACCGACCCGATGAGAGTACCGGATCAAAACGTCCATAACTATAGATCCGACCGTTGGATCGCTCTAAAATTGTTTTCACGAGTTTCCGGAAGCTGTTTTACATGGAGTAGCGTGGAATCGGTGCTGCACGACGACGATGTCCGGTCGGCCTTACCACCGACCCGATGAGAGTACCGAATCAAAACGTCCATAACTATAGATCCGACCGTTGGATCGCTCTAAAATTGTTTTCACGAGTTTCCAGAAGCTGTTTTACATGGAGTAGCGTTGAATCGGTTTGCCACTCCGACGATGCGGTCCAGCGCCCATAAGAACCGACCCGACTGAGGTAACGGATCAAAAGGTCCATAACTATAGATCCGACCGTTGGATCGCTCTAAACCGTTTTCTCGAGTTTCCGGAGGCTGTTTTACATGGAGTAGCGTGGAATTGGTTGCCACGACGACGATGCGGTCCGGTCGGCCCATAAGACCGACCTACTCAAGTACCGGTTTAAAAGTACATAACTATAGATCCGACCGTTGGATCGCTCTAAAATTGTTTTCACGAGTTTTCGGAGGCTGTTTTACATGCAGTAGCGTGGAATCGGTACTGCACGACGACGAAATCACCGGTCGGGCCTTACCACACGACCCGACGAGAGTACCGAATCAAAACGTCCTTAACTATAGATACGACCGTTGGATCGCTCTAAATGTTTTTCACGAGTTTCCGGAGGCTTACATGGAGTAGCGTGGAATCGGTGCTGCCACGACGACGATGCGGTCGGCGCCCATAAGACCGACCCGACTAGAGTACCGGATCAAAACGTCCATAACTATAGATCCGACCGTTGGATCGCTCTAAAATTGTTTTCATGAGTTTTCGTAGGCTGTTTTGCATGCAGTAGCGTGGAATCGGTGCTGCACGTCGACGATGTCCGGTCGGGCCTTACCACAGACCCGATGAGAGTACCGGATCAAAACGTCCATAACTATAGATCCGACCGTTGGATCGCTCTAAAATTGTTTTCACGAGTTTCCAGAAGCTGTTTTACATGGAGTAGCGTGGAATCGGTGCTGCACGACGACGATGTCCGGTCGGGCCTTACCACCGACCCGTTGAGAGTACCGGATCAAAAGGTCCATAACTATAGATCCGACCGTTGGATCGCTCCTAAAATTGTTTTCACGAGTTTCCGGAAGCTGTTTTACATGGAGTAGCGTGGAATCGGTGCTGCACGACGACGATGTCCGGTCGGGCCTTACCACCGACCCGATGAGAGTACCGGATCCAAACGTCCATAACTATAGATCCGACCGTTGGATCGCTCTAAAATTGTTTTCACGAGTTTCCGGAAGCTGTTTTACATGGAGTAGCGTGGAATCGGTGCTGCACGACGACGATGTCCGGTCGGGCCTTACCACGACCCGATGAGAGTACCGGATCAAAACGTCATAACTATAGATCCGACCGTTGGATCGCTCTAAAATTGTTTTCACGAGTTTCCAGAGGCTGTTTTACATGGAGTAGCGTTGAATCGGTATGCCACTCCGACGATGCGGTCCAGCGGCCCATAAGACCGACCCTACTGAGGTACCGATTCAAAAGGTCCATAACTATAGATCCGACCGTTGGATCGCTCTAAAATTTTTTCTCGAGTTTCCGGAGGCTGTTTTACATGGAGTAGCGTGGAATCGGTGCTGCACGACGACGATGTCCGGTCGGGCCTTACCACCGACCCGATTAGAGTACCGGATCAAAACGTCCATAACTATAGATCCGACCCTTGGATCGCTCTAAAATTGTTTTCACGAGTTTCGGAGCTGTTTTGCATGCAGTAGCGTGAATCGGTACTGCACGCCGACGAAATCACCGGTCGGGCCTGACCACCGACCCGACGAGAGTACCGAATCAAGACGTCCTTAACTATAGATCCTACCGTTGTATCGCTCTAAATGTTTTCACGAGTTTCCGGAGGCTTACATGGAGTAGCGTGGAATCGGTTTGCCACGCCGACGATGCGGTCCGGCGGCCCATAAGACCGACCCGACTAAAGTACCGGTTTAAAAGGTCCATAACTATAGATCCGACCGTTGGATCGCTCTAAAATTGTTTTCATGAGTTTTCGTAAGCTGTTTTGCATGCAGTAGCATGGAATCGGTGCTGCACGACGACGATGTCCGGTCGGCCTTACCACAGACCCGATGAGAGTACCGGATCAAAACGTCCATAACTATAGATCCGACCGTGGATCGCTCTAAAATTGTTTTCACGAGTTCCAGAAGCTGTTTTACATGGAGTAGCGTCGAATCGGTGCTGCACGACGACGATGTCCGGTCGGGCCTTACCACCGACCCGATGAGAGTACCGGATCAAAACGTCCATAACTATAGATCCGACCGTTGGATCGCTCTAAAATTGTTTTCACGAGTTTCCGAAGCTGTTTTACATGGAGTAGCGTGGAATCGGTGCTGCACGACGACGATGTCCGGTCGGGCCTTACCACCGACCCGATGAGAGTACCGGATCCAAACGTCCATAACTATAGATCCGACCGTTGGATCGCTCTAAAATTGTTTTCACGAGTTTCCGGAAGCTGTTTTACATGGAGGAGCGTGAAATCGGTGCTGCACGACGACGATGTCCGGTCGGGCCTTACCACCGACCCGATGAGAGTACCGGATCCAAACGTCCATAACTATAGATCCGACCGTTGGATCGCTCTAAAATTGTTTTCACGAGTTTCCGGAAGCTGTTTTACATGGAGGAGCGTGGAATCGTGCTGCACGACGACGATGTCCGGTCGGGCCTTACCACCGACCCGATGAGAGTACCGGATCAAAAGGTCCATAACTATAGATCCGACCGTTGGATCGCTCTAAAATTGTTTTCACGAGTTTCCGGAGGCTGTTTTACATGGAGTCAGCGTTGAATCGGTTTGCCACTCCGACGATGCGGTCCAGCGGCCCATACCACCGACCCGACTGAGGTACCGGATCAAAACGTCCATAACTATAGATCCGACCGTTGGATCGCTCTAAAACTGTTTTCTCGAGTTTCCGGAAGCTGTTTTTCATGGAGTAGCGTGGAATTGGTTTGCCACGACGACGATGCGGTCCGGCGGCCCATAAGACCGTCCCGATGAGAGTACCGGTTTAAAACGTCCATAACTATAGATCCGACCCTTGGATCGCTCTAAAATTGTTTTCACGAGTTTTCGGAGGCTGTTTTGCATGGAGTAGCGTGGAATCGGTACTGCACGACACGAAATCACCGGTCGGGCCTTAACACCGACACGACGAGAGTACCGAATCAAAAGGTCCATAACTATAGATCCGACCGTTGTATCGCTCTAAGTGTTTTTCACGAGTTTCCGAAAGCTGTTTTACATGGAGTAGCGTGGAATCGGTTTGCTGCACGACGACGATGCGGTCCGGCGGGCCTTACCACCGACCCGACTAAAGTACTGGATCAAAACGTCCATAACTATAGATCCGACCGTTGGATCGCTCTAAAATTGTTTTCATGAGTTTCGTAGGCTGTTTTACATGGAGTAGCGTGGAATCGGTGCTGCACGACGACGATGTCCGGTCGGGCCTTACCACAGACCCGATGAGAGTACCGGATCAAAACGTCCATAACTATAGATCCGACCGTTGGATCGCTCTAAAATTGTTTTCACGAGTTTCCGGAGGCTGTTTTACATGTAGTAGCGTGAATCGGTGCTGCACGACGACGATGTCCGGTCGGGCCTTACCACCGACCCGATGAGAGTACCGGATCAAAACGTCCATAACTATAGATCCGACCGTTGGATCGCTCTAAAATTGTTTTCACGAGTTTCCGAAGCTGTTTTACATGGAGTAGCGTGGAATCGGTGCTGCACGACGACGATGTCCGGTCGGGCCTTACCCCGACCCGCTGAGAGTCCCGGATCCAAACGTCCATAACTATAGATCCGACCGTTGGATCGCTCTAAAATTGTTTTCACGAGTTTCCGGAAGCTGTTTTACATGGAGGAGCGTGGAATCGGTGCTGCACGACGACGATGTCCGGTCGGGCCTTACCACCGACCCGATGAGAGTACCGTATCAAAACGTCCATAACTATAGATCCGACCGTTGGATCGCTCTAAAATTGTTTTCACGAGTTTCCGAAGCTGTTTTACATGGAGTAGCGTGGAATCGGTTTGCCACGACGACGATGCGGTCGAGCGGCCCATAAGACCGACCCGACTGAGGTAACGGATCAAAAGGTCCATAACTATAGATCCGACCGTTGGATCGCTCTAAAATTGTTTTTCACGAGTTTCCGGAGGCTGTTTTCCATGGAGTAGCGTGGAATCGGTGCTGCACGACGACGATGTCGGTCGGGCCTTACCACCTACCCGATGAGAGTACCGAATCAAAACGTCCATAACTATAGATCCGACCGTTGGATCGCTCTAAAATTGTTTTCACGAGTTTTCGGAGGCTGTTTTACAAGCAGTAGCGTTGAATCGGTACTGCACACAACGAAATCACCGTCGGCCCATAACACCGACCCGACGAGAGTACCGAATCAAAAGGTCCATAAACTATAGATACGACCGTTGTATCGCTCTAAATGTTTTTCACGAGTTTCCGGAAGCTTACATGGAGTAGCGTGGAATCGGTTTGCCACGACGACGATGTCCGGTCGGGCCCCATTAAGACCGACCCGACTAAAGTACCGGTTCAAAGGGTCCATAACTATAGATCCGACCGTTGGATCGCTCTAAAATTGTTTTCACGAGTTTTCGTAGGCTGTTTTACATGGAGTAGCGTGGAATCGGTGCTGCACGACGACGATGTCCGGTCGGGCCTTACCTCAGACCCGATGAGAGTACCGGATCAAAACGTCCATAACTATAGATCCGACCGTTGGATCGCTCTAAAATTGTTTTCACGAGTTTCCGGAAGCTGTTTTACATGGAGTAGCGTCGAATCGGTGCTGCACGACGACGATGTCCGGTCGGCCTTACCACCGACCCGATGAGAGTACCGGATCAAAACGTCCCATAACTATAGATCCGACCGTTGGATCGCTCTAAAATTGTTTTCACGAGTTTCCGGAGGCTGTTTTACATGGAGTAGCGTGGAATCGGTGCTGCACGACGACGATGTCCGGTCGGCCCTTACCACCGACACGATGAGAGTACCGGATCAAAACGTCCATAACTATAGATCCGACCGTTGGATCGCTCTAAAATTGTTTTCACGAGTTTCCGGAAGCTGTTTTACATGGCGTAGCGTGGAATCGGTGCTGCACGACGACGATGTCCGGTCGGGCCTTACCACCGACCCGATGAGAGTACCGGATCAAAACGTCCATAACTATAGATCCGACCGTTGGATCGCTCTAAAATTGTTTTCACGAGTTTCGGAGGCTGTTTTACATGGAGTAGCGTGGAATCGGTTTGGCACTCCGACGATGCGGTCCAGCGGGCCATAAGACCGACCCGACTGAGAGTACCGGTTCAAAAGGTCCATAACTATAGATCCGACCGTTGGATCGCTCTAAAACTTTTTCACGAGTTTCCGGTGGCTGTTTTTCATGGAGTAGCTTTGAATTGGTTTGCCACGCCGACTATGCGGTCCAGCGGCCCATAAGACCGACCCCACTCAAGTACCGGTTTAAAAGGTCCATAACTATAGATCCGACCCTTGGATCGCTCTAAAATTGTTTTCACGAGTTTCCGGAGGCTGTTTTACATGCAGTAGCGTGGAATCGGTACTGCACGACGACGAAATCACCGGTCGGGCCTTACCACCGACCCGACGAGAGTACCGAATCAAAAGGTCCATAACTATAGATACGACCGTTGGATCGCTCTAAATGTTTTTCACGAGTTTCCGAAGGCTTACATGGAGTAGCGTGGAATCGGTTGGCACGCACGCCGACGATGCGGTCCGGCGGCCCATAAGACCGACCCGACTAAAGTACTGGTTTAAAAGGTCCATAACTATAGATCCGACCGTTGGATCGCTCTAAAATTGTTTTCACGAGTTTCCGTAGGCTGTGTTGCGTGGAGTAGCGTGGAATCGGTGCTGCGACGACGATGTCCGGTCGGGCCTTACCACAGACCCGATGAGAGTACCGGATCAAAACGTCCATAACTATAGATCCGACCGTTGGATCGCTCTAAAATTGTTTTCACGAGTTTCCAGAAGCTGTTTTACATGGAGTAGCGTCGAATCGGTGCTGCACGACGACGATGTCCGGTCGGGCCTTACCACCGACCGATGAGAGTACCGGATCAAAACGTCCATAACTATAGATCCGACCGTTGGATCGCTCTAAAATTGTTTTCACGAGTTTCCGGAGGCTGTTTTACATGGAGTAGCGTGGAATCGGTGCTGCACGACGACGATGTCCGGTCGGGCCTTACCACCGACCCGATGAGAGTACCGGATCAAAAGGTCCATAACTATAGATCCGACCGTTGGATCGCTCTAAAATTGTTTTCACGAGTTTCCGGAAGCTGTTTTACATGGAGTAGCGTGGAATCGGTACTGCACGACGACGATGTCCGGTCGGGCCTTACCACCGACCCGATGAGAGTACCGAATCAAAACGTCCATAACTATAGATCCGACCGTTGGATCGCTCTAAAATTGTTTTCACGAGTTTTCGGAGGCTGTTTTACATGGAGTAGCGTGGAATCGGTGCTGCACGCCGACGATGTCCGGTCGGGCCATAAGACCGACCCGATGACAGTACCGGATCCAAACGTCCATAACTATAGATCCGACCGTTGGATCGCTCTAAAATTGTTTTCACGAGTTTCCGGAGGCTGTTTTCCATGGAGTAGCGTGGAATCGGTGCTGCACGACGACGATGGCGGTCGGGCCGTACCACAGACCCGATGAGAGTACCGGATCAAAGCGTCCATAACTATAGATCCGACCGTTGGATCGCTCTAAAATTGTTTTCACGAGTTTCCAGAGGCTGTTTTGCATGGAGTAGCGTGGAATCGGTGCTGCACGACAACGAAGTCACCGGTCGGGCCTTAACACCGACCCGACGAGAGTACCGAATCAAAAGGTCCTTAACTATAGATACGACCGTTGTATCGCACTAAATGTTTTTCACGAGTTTCCGGAGGCTTACATGGAGTAGCGTGGAATCGGTTTGCCACGCCGACGATGCGGTCCGGCGGCCCATAAGACCGACCCGACTAAAGTACTGGTTTAAAAGGTCCATAACTATAGATCCGACAGTTGGATCGCTCTAAAATTGTTTTCATGAGTTTTCGTAGGCTGTTTTGCATGCAGTAGCATGGAATCGGTGCTGCACGACGACGATGTCCGGTCGGGCCTTACCACAGACCCGATGAGAGTACCAGATCAAAACGTCCATAACTATAGATCCGACCGTTGGATCGCTCTAAAATTGTTTTCACGAGTTTCCAGAAGATGTTTTACATGGAGTAGCGTCGAATCGTGCTGCACGACGACGTTGTCCGGTCGGCCTTACCACCGACCCGATGAGAGTACCGGATCAAAACGTCCATAACTATAGATAGACCGTTGGATCGCTCTAAAATTGTTTTCACGAGTTTCCGGAAGCTGTTTTACATGGAGTAGCGTGGAATCGGTGCTGCACACGACGATGTCCGGTCGGGCCTTACCACCGACCCGATGAGAGTACCCGATCAAAACGTCCATAACTATAGATCCGACCGTTGGATCGCTCTAAAATTGTTTTCACGAGTTTCCGGAAGCTGTTTTACATGGAGGAGCGTGGAATCGGTGCTGCACGACGACGATGTCCGGTCGGGCCTTACCACCGACCCGATGAGAGTACCGGATCAAAACGTCCATAACTATAGATCCGACCGTTGGATCGCTCTAAAATTGTTTTCACGAGTTTCCAGAGGCTGTTTTACATGGAGTAGCGTTGAATCGGTTTGCCACTACGACGATGCGGTCCAGCGGCCCATAAGACCGACCCGACTGAGGTAACGTTCAAACGGTCCATAACTATAGATCCGACCGTTGGATCGCTCTAAAAACTTTTTCTCGAGTTTCAGGAGGCTGTTTTCCATGGAGTAGCGTGGAATTGGTTTGCCACGCCGACTATGCGGTCCGCGGCCCATAAGACCGACCCTACTCAAGTACCGGTTTAAAAGGTCCATAACTATAGATCCGACCCTTGGATCGCTCTAAAATTGTTTTCACGAGTTTCGGAGGCTGTTTTGCATGCAGTAGCGTTGAATCGGTACTGCACGACAACGAAATCACCGGTCGGGCCTTAACACCGACCCGACGAGAGTACCGAATCAAAGGTCCTTAACTATAGATACGACCGTGGTATCGCTCTAAATGTTTTTTCACGAGTTTCCGGAGGCTTACATGGAGTAGCGTGGAATCGGTTTGCCACGCCGACGATGCGGTCCGGCGGGCCATAAGACCGACCCGACTAAAGTACTGGTTTAAAAGGTCCATAACTATAGATCCGACCGTTGGATCGCTCTAAAATTGTTTTCATGAGTTTTCGTAGGCTGTTTTGCATGCAGTAGCATGGAATCGGTGCTGCACGACGACGATGTCCGGTCGGGCCTTACCACAGACCCGATGAGAGTACCGTATCAAAACGTCCATAACTATAGATCCGACCGTTGGATCGCTCTAAAATTGTTTTCACGAGTATCCAGAAGCTGTTTTACATGGAGTAGCGTCGAATCGGTGCTGCACGACGACGATGTCCGGTCGGGCCTTACCACCGACCCGATGAGAGTACCGGATCAAAACGTCCATAAATATAGATCCGACCGTTGGATCGCTCTAAAATTGTTTTCACGAGTTTCCGAAGCTGTTTTACATGGAGTAGCGTGGAATCGGTGATGCACGACGACGATGTCCGGTCGGGCCTTACCACCGACCCGATGAGAGTACCGGATCCAAACGTCCATAACTATAGATCCGACCGTTGGATCGCTCTAAAATTGTTTTCACGAGTTTCCGGAAGCTGTTTTACATGGAGAGCGTGGAATCGTGCTGCACGACGACGATGTCCGGTCGGGCCTTACCACCTACCCGATGAGAGTACCGGATCAAAACGTCCATAACTATAGATCCGACCGTTGGATCGCTCTAAAATTGTTTTCACGAGTTTCCAGAGGCTGTTTTACATGGAGTAGCGTTGAATCGTTTGCCACTCCGACGATGCGGTCCAGCGGCCCATAAGACCGACCCGACTGAGGTAACGGTTCAAAAGGTCCATAACTATAGATCCGACCGTTGGATCGCTCTAAAATTTTTTCACGAGTTTCCGGTGCTGTTTCCATGGAGTAGCGTGGAATAGGTTTGCCACGCCGACTATGCGGTCCGCGGCCCATAAGACCGACCCTACTCAAGTACCGGTTTAAAAGGTCCATAACTATAGATCCGACCGTTGGATCGCTCTAAAATTGTTTCACGAGTTTCGGAGGCTGTTTAACATGCAGTAGCGTGGAATCGGTACTGCACGACAACGAAATCACCGGTCGGGCCTTAACACCGACCCGACGAGAGTACCGATCAAAAGGTCCTTAACTATAGATACGACCGTTGTATCGCTCTAAATGTTTTCACGAGTTTCCGGAGGCTTACATGGAGTAGCGTGGAATCGGTTTGCCACGCCGACGATGCGTCCGGCGGCCCATAAGACCGACCCGACTAAAGTACTGGTTAAAAGGTCCATAACTATAGATCCGACCGTTGGATCGCTCTAAAATTGTTTTCACGAGTTTTCGTAGGCTGTTTTGCATGGAGTAGCGTGGAATCGGTGCTGCACGACGACGATGTCCGGTCGGGCCTTAGCACAGACCCGATGAGAGTACCGGATCAAAACGTCCCCATAACTATAGATACCGACCGTTGGATCGCTCCTAAAATTGGTTTTCACGAGTTTCCAGAAGCTGTTTTACTGGAGTAAATGCGTCGAATCGGTGCTGCACGACGACGATGTCCGGTCGGGCCTTACCACCGACCCGATGAGAGTACCGGATCAAAACGTCCATAAGCTATAGATCCGACCGTTGGATCGCTCTCGAAAATTGTTTTCACGAGTTTCCGGAAGCTGTTTTACATGGAGTAGCGGTGGAATCGGTGCTGCACGACGACGATGTCCGGATCTGGCCTTAACCACCGACCCGATGAGAGTACCAGGATCAAAATCGTCCATAACTATAGATCCGACCGTTTGGGGGAAATTCGCTCTAGAAATATGTTTTCACGAGTATTCTCGGAAGCTGTTTTAACATGGAGTAGCGTGGAATCGGATGCTGCACGACGACGATGTCCCGGTCGGGCCTTAACACGCGACCGCGCACTGAGAGAAACCGGATCAAAACGTCCATAACTATAGATCCGACCCGTTGGATCGCTCTAAAATTGTTTTTCACGAGTTTTCCAGAAGCTGGTTTTACATGGAGTAGCGTTTGAATCGGTTTGCCACTCCGACGATGCGGTCTCCAGTCGGCCCATAATACCGACCCGACTGAAGTAACGGTTTTAAAAGGTCCATAACTATAGATCCGACCGTTGAATCGCTCTATAAACGTTTTCTCGAGTTTACAGAGGCTGTTTTACCATGGAGTAGCGGGGAATTGGTTGCTGCACGCCGACTATGCGGTCCGGTCGGCCCATAAGACCGACCCTACTCAAGTACCGTTTCAAAAGGTCCATTACTATAGATCCGACCCTTGGATCTGCTCCTAAAATTGGTTTTCACGAGTTTTTTCGGAGGCTGTTGATTACATGCAGTAGCGTGGGAATCAGTTGCCTGCACGAAGACCGAAATCACCGGTCGGGCCCCTTAACACCGACGCCGACGAGAGTACGGTATCAAAAGGTCCAAAACTATAGATACAGACCGTTGGATCGCTCTAAAATTGTTTTTCACGAGTTTCTGGAGGGCTATTTTACATGGAGTAGCGTGAATCGTTTGCCACGCCGACGATGCGGTCCGGCGGCCCATAAGACCGACCCGACTAAAGTACTGGTTTAAAAGGTCCATAACTATAGATCCGATCGTTGGATCGCTCTAAAATTGTTTTCATGAGTTTTCGTAGGCTGTTTTGCATGCAGTAGCGTGGAATCGGTGCTGCACGACGACGATTTCCGTGTCGGGCCTTAACCACAGACCCGATGAGAGTACCGGATCAAAACGTCCATAAACTATAGATCCGACCGTTGGAACGCTCTAAAATTGTTTTCACGAGTTTCCAGAAGCTGTTTTTAACATGGAGTAGCGTCGAAATCGGGTGCTAGCCACAACGACGATGTCCGGTCGGGACCTTACCACCGCCTCTATGAGAGTACCGTATCAAAACGTCCCATAACTATAGAACCGAGCCTGTTTGAATCGCTCTAAAATTTTTTTATCGCACGAGGTTTTCCCGGTAGAGCTGTTTTACATGGAGTAAGCCGTGGAATCGGTGCTGCACCGACGACGATGTCCGGTCGGGCCTTACCACTCGACCCGATGAAGAGTACCGTATCACACGGTCCATAACTATAAGATCCTACCGTTGGATCGCTCTAAAATTGTTTTCACGAGTTTCCGGAAGCTGTTTATTAACATGGAGTGAGCGTGGAATCGGTGCTGCACGACGACGATGTCCGGTCGCGGCCTTAGGACCGAGCCCCCGCCGCCCGTACCCCAACTGAGAGTACCGGATGAAAACGTCCATAACTATATGGATTCCGACCGTTGGATCGCTCTAAAAATTGTTTTCACGAGTTTCCGGAAGCTGTTTTACATGGAGTAGCCGTGGAATCGGTGCTTTGCACGACGACGATGTTCCCGGTCGGTGCCTTACCACCGACCCGATTGAGAGTACCGGATCAAAACCGTCCGATAACTATAGATCCGACCGTTGGAATCTGCTCTAAAATTGTTATTTTGTCACGAGTTTCCGAGGCTGTTTTACATGGAGTAGCGTTGAATCGGTTTTGCCACTCCGACGATGCGGTCCAGCGGCCCTAAGACGCGACCCGACTGAGGTAACGGTTCAAAAGGTCCATAACTATAGAGTCCGTACCGATGGATCGCTCTAAAAACTTTTCTCGAGTTCCGGAGGCTGTTTTACATGGAGTAGCGTGGAATCGGTGCTGCACGACGACGGATGTCCGGTCGGGCCTTACCGACAGGACCCGATGATAGTACCGGATCAAAACGTCCATAACTATAGATCCGACCCTTGGATCGCTCTAAAATTGTTACTTCACGAGTTTTCCGGAAGGCTGTTTACATGCAGTGAGCGTGGAATCGTAACTGCATCGACGATCGTAATCACCGGTTCGGGCCTTAACACCGACCCGACGAGAGTACCGAATCAAAAGGTCACTCAACTATAGATACGACCGTTTGGGAGGAATGGGGGGGGAGATGGGGGGGGGGGGGGAGGGGGGGGGGGGGGGGGGGGGGGGGGGGGGGGGGGGGAAGGGGTGGGGAAGGGGGGGGGGGGGGTTGGGGGGTGGGGGGGTGGCAGGTGGATCGCTCTAAATGTTTTTTCGACGAGTTTCCCAGAGGCTTGTTTTTACATGGAGTATCGTTGAATCGGTTTTGCCACGCCGACGATGCGGGTCCGGCGGCCCATTAAGACCGACCCGACTAAAGTACCGGTATTAAAAGTCCATAACTATAGATACCGACCGTTGGATACGCTCTAAAATTGTTTTTCATGAGTTTTCGTAGGGCTGTTTTGCATGCAGTAGCATGGAATCGGTGCTGCAACGACGACGATGTCCGGTTCGGCCCCTTACCACAGACCCGATGAGAGTTACCGGATCAAAACGTCCATAACTTTAGATCCGACCGTTGGATCGCTCAAAAATTGTTTCACGAGTTTCCGGAAGTCTGATTTTACATGGAGTAGCGTCGAATCGGTGCTGCACGACGACGATGTCCTGGTCGGGCTTACCACCGACCCGATGGAGAGTACCGGATCAAAACGTCCATAACTATAGATCTCGATCCGTTGGATCGCTCCTAAAATTGTTTTTCACGAGGTTTTCCGGAGGCTGTTTTACATGGAGTAGACGTGGAATCGGTGTTTGTTTGCACGACGACGATGTTCTATCGGGCCTTATCCACCGGACCCGATGAGAGTACCGGATCAAAAACGTCCATAACTATAGATCCCGACCGTTTGGATCGCTCTAAAATTGTTTTCGCACGAGTTGTCCGGAGGCTGTTTTACAATGGAGTAGGCGTGAATCGGTTGCTGCACGACCGACGATGGTCCGGTCGGGCCTTAACCACCGACTTGATGAAAGTACCGGATCAAAACGTCCCATAACTATAGATCCGTCCGTTGGATCGCTCTATAAATTGTTTTCACCGAAGTTTCCGGAAGCTGTTTTTACATGGAGGAAGCGTGGAATCGGTGCTAGCACGACGACGATGTCCGGTCGGGCCTTACCAACCAGACCCGATGAGGAGTACCGGAATCAAAACGTCCATAACCTATAGATCCGACCGTTATGATCCGCTCTAAACTAGGTTTTCCACGAGTTTCCAGAGGCTGTATTTTACATGGAGTAGCGTTGAATCGTTTTGCCACTCCGACGATAACGGTCCCAGCGGCCCATAAGACCGACCCGACTGAGGTAACGGTTCAAAAGGTCCATAACTAATAGATCCGACCGTTGGATCGCTCTAAAAAAAAAAAAAACAAAAATTGATCTTCACGGAGTTTCCCGGAGGCTGTTTTTCCATGGAGTAGCGTGGAATCGGTTTGCCACGCCGACTATGCCGGTCCGGTCGGCCCATAAGACCGACCCTGACTCAGAGTACCGGTTTAAAAGGTCCATAACTATAGAATCCGACCCTTGGAATCGCTCTAAAATTTGTTTTCACGGGGGGGGGGGGTTGTTTTCGGAGGCTGTTTTGCATGCAGTAGCGTGGAATCGGTACTGCACGACCCCAAAACCCCCAAATCACCGGTCCTGGGCCCTTAACACCGACCCGACGAGAGTACCGAATCAAAAGGTCCTTAACTATAGATACGAACCGTTGTATCGCTCTAAAATTGTTTTTCACGAGTTTCCGTGGCTGTTTTTAACTTGGAGTAGCGTGGAAAATCGGTATTTTTTTTTTATTTTTTTTTTTGTTTGCTGCACGCCGACGTTGCGGTCCGGTCGGCCCTTAAGACCGACCCGACTAAAGTACTGGTTTAAAAGGTCCATAACTAATAGATCCGACCGTTGGATCGCTCTAAAATTGTTTTTCATGAGTTTTTCGTAGGCTGTTTTGCATGCAGTAGCGTGGAATCAGGTGCTGCCACGACGACGATGTTCCGGATCGGGCCTTACCACAGATCCCGATGAGAGTACCGTGATCAAAACGTCCATAACTATAGATTCCGGACCGGTTGGAATCGCTCATAAAATTGTTTTCACGAGTTTCCTAGAAGCTGTTTTACATGGAGTAGCGTCGAATCGGTGCTGCACGACGACGATGTCCAGCTCGGGCCTTACCACCGACCCGATGAGAGTACCGGATCAAAACGTCCATAACTAAATGATCTCGACCGTTGGATCGCTCTAAAATTGTTTTCACGAGTTTTCCGAAGCTGTTTTACATGGAGTAGCGTGGAATCGTTGCTGCACGACCGACGATGTCCTGGTCGGCCCATGACCACCGACCCGATGAGAGTACCAGGATCCAAACGTCCATAACTATAGATCCGACCGTTGGATCGCTATCTAAAATGGTTTTCACAGAGTTTTCCGGAAGATGTTTTTAACATGGAGGATCGTGGAATCGGAGATGCACGACGACGATGTCCGGATCGGCCCTTACCACCGTCCCGAGGAGAGTACCGGATCCAAACGTCCATAACTATATGATCCGACCGTTGGATCGCTCTAAAATTGTTTTGACGAGTTTCCCAAGGCTGTTTTACGATGGAAGTAGCGTTGAATCGTTTGCCACACCGACGCTGCGGTCCCCGAGCGGCCCATAAGACCAGACCCGACTGAGTAACGGTTTCAAAAGGTCCATAACTATAGATCCGACCGTTTTGATCGCTCCTAAAAATTGTTTTCACGAGTTTTCCAGAGGCTGGTTTACATGGAGTAGCGTGAATCGGTTTGCCACCCGACGATGCGGGCCAGCGGCCATAAGACCGACCCGACTGGAAGGTAAGGTTTCAAAAAGGTCCATAACTATAGATCCGACCGTTGGATCGCTCTAAAACTTTTTCTCGAGTTTCCGGAGGCTGTTTTCCATGGAGTATCCGGGAAATCGGTGGCTGCACGACGACGATGTCCGGTCGGGCCCTTACCACAGACCCGATTAGAGTAACCGGATCAAAGCGTCCATAACTATAGATCCGCCCTTTGATCGCTCTAAAATTGTTTTCACGGATTTTCGGAGGCTGTTTGCATGCAGTAGCATGGAATCGGTACTGCACTACAACCGAAATCACCGTCGGCCTTAAACACCGACCCGACGAGAGTACCGAATCAAAAGGTCCTTAACTATAGATACGACCGTTGTATCGGCTCTAAATGTTTTTCACGAGGTTTCCGGAGGCTTACATGGAGTAGCGTGGAATCGGTTTGCCACTGCCGACGATGCGGGTCCGCGGCCCCATAAGAAACCGACCCGACTAAAGTACTGTTTAAAAGGTCCATAAACTATAGATCCGACCGTATGGAGTCGCTAAAATTGTTTTCATGAGTTTTCGTATGCTGTTTTGCATGCGTAGCAATGGAATCGGTGCTGCACGACGACGATGTCCGGTCGGGCCTTACCACAGACCCGATGAGAGTACCGGATCAAAACGTCCATAACTATAGATCCGCGCGTTGGATCGCTCTATAATTGTTGTCACGAGTTTCCAGAAGCTGTTTTACATGGAGTAGTCGAATCGGTGCTGCACGACGACGATGTCCAGTCGGGCCTTACCACCGACCCGATGAGAGTAACCGGAGTCAAAACGTCCATGAACTATAGATCCGACCCGTTGGATCGCTCTAAAATTGTTTTCACGATTTTCCGGAAGCTGTTTTACATGGAGGTAGCGTGGAATCGGTGCTGCACGACTCGATGTCCGTTCGGGCCTTACCACCGACCCGATGAGATTACCGGATCCAAACGTCCTTAACTATGAGGTCCGACCGTTGGATCGCCGCTAAAATTGTTTTCACGAGTTTCCGGAAGCTGTTTTTACATGGAGTAGCGTGGAATCGGTGCTGCACGTCGTCGATGTTCCTGTCGGGCCTTACCACCGACCCGATGAGAGTACCGGATCAAAAACGTCCATATCTATAGATCCGACCGTTGGATCGCTCTAAAATTGTTTTCACGAGTTTTCCCAGATGCTGTTTTACATGGAGTAGCGTTGAATCGGTTTTGCCACTCCGAACGATGCGGTCCCGCGGCCCATAAAACCGACCCGACTGAGGTAACGTATCAAAAGGTCCATAACTATAGATCCGACCGTTGGATCGCTCTAAAACGTTTTCTCGAGTTTCCGGAGGCTGTTTTCCATGGAGTAGCGTGGATTGGTTTGCCACTCCGACCTATTGCGGTCCAGCGGCCCATAAGACCGACCCTACTCAAGTAACCGGTTTAAAAGGTCCATAACTATTGATCCGACCCTTGGATCGCGCTAAAATTGTTTTCACGAGTTTTCGGAGGCTGTTTTGCATGCAGTAGCGTGGAATCGGTTCTGCACGACCAACGAAATCACCGGGTCGGGCCTTAACACCGACCCCGACGAGAGTACCGCAACAAAAGACCTTAACTATATATACGACCGTTTGTATCGCTCTAAATGTTTTCACGAGTTTCCGGAGGCTTACATGGAGGGAGCGTGGAATCGGTTTGCCACGCCGACGATGCGGTCCAGGCGGCCCATAAGACCGACCCCGACTAAATTACCGTTTAAAAGGTCAATAACTATAGATCCGACCGTTGGATCGCTCTAAAATTGTTTTAATGAGTTTTCGTAGGCTGTTTTGCATGCAGTAGCAGGGAATCGGTGCTGCACGACGACGATGTCCGTTCCGGGCCTTACCACAGACCCTAAAAAGTATGAGAGTACCGGATCAAAACGTCCATAAAACTATAGATCCGACCGTTGGACTCGCTCTAAAATTGTTTTCCACGAGTTTCCAGAAGCTGTTTTACATGGAGTAGCGTCGAATCGGTGCTGCACTACGACGATGTCCTGGTCGGCCTTACCAACCCGCCCCGATGAGATTACCGGATCAAAACGTCCATAACTAGAGATCCGACCGTTGGATCGCTCTAAAATGGTTTTCCCACGAGTTTCCGGAAGCTGTATTTAAATGGAGTAGCGTGGAATCGGTGCTGGCACGACGACAATGTCCGGTCGGGCCTTACCACCGACCCGATGAGAGTACCGATCCCAACCGTCCATAACTATAGATCCGACCGTTGGATCGCTCTAAAATTGTTGTCACGTTGGTTTCCGGAAGCTGTTTTACATGGAGGCGCGTGGAATCGGTGCTGCACGACGACCGATGTCCGGTCGGGCCCTTACCAACCGACCCGATGAGAGTACCAGGATAAAAACGTCCATAACTATAGATCCGACCTTTGGATCGTTCTAAAATTGGTTTTTCACGAGTTTCCGGAAGGCTGTTTTTACATGGAGTAGCGTGGAATCGTTGCTGCACGACGACTGATGTTCCGATCGGGCCTTACCACCGACCCGATGAGAGTACCGGGATCACATAACGTCCATAACTATAGATCCGACCGTTGGATCGCTCTCAAATTGTTTTCACGAGTTTCCGGAAAGCTGTTTTACATGGAAGTAAAGCGTGGAATCGGTGGCGCACGACGACGATGTCCGTTCGGGCCTTACCACCGACCCGATGAGAGTAACCGATCAAAACGTCCCATAAACTATAGAGTCCGACCAGTTTGGATCGCTCTAAAATTGTTTTCACGAGTTTCCGAGGCAGTTTTACATGGAGTAGCGTGGAATCGTTACTGCACGACGACGATGTCCGGTCGGCCTTACCACCGACCCGATGAGAGTACCTGTATCAAACGGTCCATAACTATAGATCCGGACCGTTGGATCGCTCTAAAATTCTTTTCTACGAGTTTTCCGGAAGCTGTTTTACATGGAGTAGCATGGAATCGTTGTTGCACGACGACGATGTCCGGTCGGGCCTTACCACCGACCCGATGAGAGTACCCGTATCAAAACGTCCATAACTATAGATCCGACCGTTTGGATCGCTCTAAAATTGTTTTCACGAGATTTCCGGAAGCTGTTTTACATGGAGTAGCGTGGTATCGGTGGCTGCACGACGACGATGTCCGGTCGGGCCTTACCACCGACCCGATGAGAGTACCGGATCAAAACGTCCATAACTATAGAATCCGACCGTTGGGATCGCTCTAAGAATTGTTTTCACGAGTTTTTTCAGAAGCGGTTTTACATGGAGTACCTTTGAATCGGTTTTGCCACTCCGACTATGGGGTCCAGCGGCCCCTAAGAGCGACCCCATTGAAATACCGATTTCAAGGTCCATAACTATAGATCCGACCGTTGGATCGCTCTAAAATTTGTTTTCACGAGTATCCGGTAAGCTGTTTTACATGGAGTAGCGTTGAATCTCGGTGCTGCACGACGACGATGTCCGGTCGGGCCTTACCACCGACCCGATGAGAGTAACCGATCACAACGTACATAACTATAGATCCGACCGTTTGATCTGCTCAAAAATTGTTTTTGACGAGTTTCCCGGAGCTCTTTTACATAGAGTAGCCGTGGAATCGGTGCAGCACGACGACGATGTCCGTCGGCCTGACCACCGACCCGATGAGAGTACCGGATCAAAACGTCCATAACTATAGATCCGACCGTTGGATCGCTCTAAAATTTGTTTTCACGAGTTTCCGTAAGCTGTTTTACATGGAGTAGCGTGGAATCGGTGCTGCACGACGACGATGTTCCGGTCGGGCATTACCACCGACCCGATGAGAGTACCGGATCAAAACGTCCATAACTATAGATCCGTCCGTTGGATCGCTCTAAAAATTGATTTCACAGGTTTCAGAAGCTGTTTTTACATGGAGTTACCTTTGAATCGTTTGCCACTCACTATGGCGGTCCAGCGGCCCTTAAGAGCGACCCCATTGAAAGTACCGGTTTAAAGGGTCCATAACTATAGATCCGACCGTTGGATCGCTCTAAAATTGTTTTCACGAGCTTCCCGGAAGCTGTTTTACATGAGTAGCGGCGTATCGGTGCGGCAACGACGACGATGTCCGGTCGAGCCTTACCACCGACCCGATGAGAGTACCGATCAAAACGGTACATAACTATAGATCCGACCGTTTGATCGCTCTAAAATTTGTTTTGGACGAGTTTCCGGAGGCCTATTTACATGGAGTAGCGTGGAATCGGTGCTGCACGACGACAAAGATGTCCGTCGGCCTGACCACCGACCCGATGAGAAGTACCGGATCAAAACGTCCATATCTATAGATCCGACCGTTGGATCGCTCTAAAATTGTTTTCAACGCGTTGTCCGGAGGCTGTTTTACTTGGAGTAGCGTGGATTCGGTGCTGCACGACGACGATATTCGGTCGGGCCATACCACCGACCCGATGAGAGTACCGGATCAAAACGTCCATAACTATAGATCCGACCGTTCGATCGCTCCTAAAATTGGTATCACGAGTTTCCGGAGGCTGTTTTACATGGAATAACCGTGGAATCGTTTGCCACTCCGACGATGCCGTCCCAGCGGCCCATAAGACCTAACTCCACTGAGAGTACCGGTTTAAAAGGTCCATAACTATAGATCCGACCGTTGTATCGCTCTAAAATTGTTTCACACGAGTTTTTCACCAGAGGCTGTTTTACATGGTCTAGGCCGTGGAATCGGTGCTGCACGCCTACGATGTCCGGTCGGGCCCTTACCACAGACCTGCAATTAGAGTTACCAGATCAAAAGGTCCATAACTATAGATCCGACCGTTGGATCGCTCTAAAATTGTTTTCACGATTTTCCGTAAGCTGTTTTACATGGAGGTAGCATGGAATCGTTGTTGCACGACGACGATGTCCGGTTCGGGCCTTTCCACCGACCCGATGAAGAGTACCAGGATCAAAACTTTTTTAGTCCATAACTATAGATCCGAGCGTTGATCGTTTTTTTATCAAAAATTGTTTTCACGAGATTCCGCAAGCAGTTTTACATGGAGTAGCGTGGAATCGGTGCTGCACGACGACGATGTCCGGTCGGGCCTTACCACCGACCCGATGAGAGTACCGGAACAAAACGTCCATAACTATTATCCGACCAGTGTGGATCGCTCTAAAATTGTTTTCACGAGTTTTCCAGAAGCTGTTTTACATGGAGGACCTTTTGAATCGGTTTTCCACTCCGACGATGCGGTCCAGCGGCCCATAAAGCGTCCCATTGAAAACCGATTTAAAGGGTCCATAACTATAGATCCGACCGTTGGATCGCTCTAAAAGTATGGTTTCACGAGTTTTCCGGAAGCTGTTTTACATGGAGTATCGTTGAATCGGTGCTGCACGACGACGATGTCCGGTCGGCCTTACCACCAGACCCGAATAGAGTAACCGGATCAAAAGTACATTAAACTATAGATCACGACCGTTTGATCGCTCTAAAATTGTTTTGACGAGTTTCCGGAGGCTATTTTACATGGAGTAGCGTGGAATCGGTGCTGCACGACGACGATGTCCGGCGGGCCTGACCACCGACCCGATGAGAGTACCGGATCAAAACGTCCCATAACTATAGATCCGACCGTTGGATCGCTCTTAAAATTGTTTTCAACGAGTTTCCGGAAAGCTGTTTTACATGGAGTAGCGTGGAATCGGTGCTGCACGACTCGATGTCCGGTCGGCCTTACCACCGACCCGATGAGAGTACCGGACAAAAACGTCCATAACTAATGATCCGACCCGTTGGATCGCTCTAAAATTGTTTTTCACGAGTTTTCAGAAGCCTGTTTTACATGGAGTACCTTGAATCTGTTTGCCACTCGACGATGCGGTCCAGCGGCCCATAAGAGCGACCACCCATTGAAATACCGTTTAGAATGGGGTGAAGTCCCAAAACCTATAGATTACGACCGTTGGATCGCTCTAAAATTGTTTTTCACGAGTTTCCCGGAAGCTGTTTTATCATGGAGTAGCGTCGAATCGTTGCTGCATCGACGGACGATGACCGGTCGGGCCTTACCACCGACCCGATGAGAGTACCGGATCAAAACGTACATAACTATAGAATTCCGACCGTTTGATCGCTCTAAAATGTAGTTTGACGAGTTAGAGGCTATTTTACATGGAGTAGCGTGGGATCGGTTCTGCACGACGACGATGTCCGGTCGGGCCTGACCACCGACCGGCCGATGAGAGTACCGGATCAAAACGTCCATAACTATAGATCCGACAGTTGGATCGCTCTAAAATTGTTTTCACGAGTTTTCAGAAGCTGATATTACATGGAGTACCTTTGAATCGGTATTGCCACTCCGACTATGCCGGTCCACGGCCCATAAGAGCGACTCCCATTGAAAGTACCGTTTAAAAGGTCCATAACTATAGATTCCGACCGTTGGATCGCTCTAAAATTGTTTTCACGAGTTTCCGAAGCTGTTTTACATGGAGTAGCGTTGAATCGGTGCTTGCCACGACGACGATGTCCGGTCGGGCCTTACCACCGACCCGATGAGAGTACCGGATTCAAAACGTACATAACTATAGATCCGAACCGTTTGATTCGCTCTAAAAATTGTTTTGACGAGTTTTCCGGAGGCTATTTTACATGGAGTAGCGTGTAATCGGTGCTGCACGACGACGATGTCCGTCGGCCTGACCACCGAGCCCGATGAGAGTACCGGATCAAAACGTCCATAACTATAGATCCGACCGTTGGCTCGCTCTAAAAATTTGTTTTCACGAGTTTCGGAAGCTGTTTTACATGGAGTAGCGTTGAATCGGTGCTGCACGACGACGATGGTCCGTCGGGCCTTACCACAGACCCGAAGTGAGAGTACGGATCAAAACGTCCATAACTATAGATCCGACCCGTTGGATCCGCTCTAAAATCGTTTTCACGATTATCAGAAGGCTGTTATTACATGGAGTACCTTTGAATCGGTTTGTCCACACGACTATGCGGTCCAGCGCCCAAATAGCGACCCCTTTGAAAGTACCAGGTTTAAAGGTCCATAACTATAGATCCGACCGTTGGATCGCTCTAAAATTGTTTTCACGATTTTTCCGGAAGCTGTTTTACATGGAGTAGCGTTGAATTCGTTGCTGCACGACGACGATGTCCGGTCGGGCCTTACCACCGACCCGATGAGAGTACCGATCAAAACGTCCATAACTATAGATCCGACCGTTGAATCGCTCTAAAATATGTTTTGACGAGTTCCCGGAGGCTATTTTACATGGAGGTAGCGTGGAATCGGTGCTGCACGACGACGAGTCCGGTCGGCCCTTACCAACCGACCCGATGAGAGTACCGGATCAAAACGTCCCATAACAATAGATCCGCCGTTGGATCCGCTCTAAAATTGTTTTCACGAGTTTTCAAGCTGGTTTTCTTGGAGTAGCGTGTATTCGGTGCGGGCACGACGACGCTATTCGGTCGGATCCTTACCACCGACCCGATGAGAGTACCGGATCAAAACGTGCCATAACTATAGATCCTACGTCATCGATCGCTCTAAAATTGTATTCAAGATTGTTTCCGAGGCGGTTTACATGGAATAACGTGAATCGTTTGCCATCCGACGATGCAGTCCAGCGGCCCATAAGACC
>JAQIZT010000336.1:25000-29352 GCA_029228515.1 Populus alba x Populus x berolinensis | reverse complement strand
GGCCTCGGCAGCGGGCACATCGCGCAGGAGCTTGGGGATGGCGAGGAGAGCCAGCACCTTGGCACGAGCGCAGCAACTGAATGCGGCACGCCCACGCGGTACAGCTCTCCTCGCAATCCCCAAGCTCAGCGGTCCGCACCAGACACGTCGGCCAGGCCTCCAGCTTGCGAGCACAGGCAGAGGCCACCGCTGCCGTGACGTCGCGCCAAGCCGTTGGGCGCGTTGGGGCTGCCAGCACCTTGGCACGAGGGGAATCCTGTTAAGGCCCCACACCCGAGACCGCGGATAAGCAGCCCCAACGCGCCCCAACGGCTTGGAGCGGGTCACGGCAGCGGTGGCCGGAATCAGGACGTCGCCGTTACGTAGCGCCAAGCCGTTGGGCGCGTTGGGGCTGCCAGCACCTTGGCACGAGGGGAATCCTGTTAAGCCCCACGCCCGAGACCGCGGATAAGCAGCCCCAACGCGCCCAACGGCTTGGAGCGGGTGACGGGCAGGGATTCCGGCCACCGCCACCGGGACGTCGCGGCAAGCTGAGAGGCGCGCGTCAGCTGCCAGCACCTTGGAACGAGCGCGGCTTGTTAAGGCCCCACCCCACGCCGCGGATAAGCAGCCCCAACGCGCCCAACGGCTTGGAGCGGGGTCCCGGGGACGGTGGCCGGAATCGTGACGTCGCGCCAAGCCGTTGGGCGCGTTGGGCTGCCTATTGGTTGGCACGAGCGCTGGCAAATCAGAGTGCGTGCGCGCCCGCAGCCGCGGATAAGCAGCCCCAACGCGCCCAACGGCTTGGAGCGGGTCACAGGGACGGTGGCCGGAATCGTGACGTCGCGCCAAGCCGTTGGGCGCGTTGGGGCTGCCTATTGGTTGGCACGAGCGCTGGCAAATCAGAGTGCGTGCGCCCCGCAGCCGCGGATAAGCAGCCCCAACGCGCCCAACGGCTTGGAGCGGGTCACAGGGACGGTGGCCGGAATCGTGACGTCGCGCCAAGCCGTTGGGCGCGTTGGGGCTGCCTATTGGTTGGCACGAGCGCTGGCAAATCAGAGTGCGTGCGCGCCCGCAGCCGCGGATAAGCAGCCCCAACGCGCCCAACGGCTTGGAGCGGGTCACAGGGACGGTGGCCGGAATCGGGTCGTCGCCGGCCGGAAAACGGGTCATCGATGGCGGCGTTACTTCGGGCCATGAGGCCCCCACGTTAGTCCGAGCATAGCAGCAGCCCACAAATCCCCCGCGGCAGGCCTATGGGCGCCAGCCAGCGCGCCCCATGGCCAGCCAGGGGGCACCCCCTAAAGAGCTATAAGTGTTATTGCAGCTCTGGCAGGGGTAGACACTACTAGGTCCCAGCTGTCACCCCCCCTCTAAAAAATTCATTTCTTGGTATTTTGAGCTGAAATTTTGCACATATGTTGGCAAAAATCCAATCCAACTTTATAAATTTTCCCAGATTTTTTCGAGGTCGGGAAGTATTTTTTTTATTTTCCTACCATTAAAAATCAAGGAAATACGCAAAAATAGGAACCGGCCCGGAATGACCCCAAATTCGGCTGGCAGCCTCACAAAATATGGCTGATTTTACTGGATTGGTTTCATGTGGAAAGCACGACGTTTTCTTGCGGGATGCGAGAAAACCGGCAGCGCGCATGCGCGGCCAGCGACGTCGGGCTGGCCCAGCAGCGCCTAGCCTCTCCCGCGCGGGGGGCAGGCAAGAGCGCAGGGGCCCCGGGCCCGAAGGCAGCCCCCCGCGCGGCAAGACAGCAAGCCAGCGGGGGCTGTCCGCGCTGCCGATTTTTCCCACTGCTGGCATCGCTGCCGCTGCCCGGCCCGAAGGCAGCCCCCCGCGGGCAGACAGCAGCCAGCGGGGGCTGTCCGCGCTGCCGATTTTCCACTGCTGGCATCGCTGCCGCTGCCCCGGGCCCGAAGGCAGCCCCCGCGGGCAAGACAGCAAGCCAGCGGGGGCTGTCCGCGCTGCCGATTTTTCCCACTGCTGGCATCGCTGCCGCTGCCCCGGGCCCGAAGGCAGCCCCCCCGCGGGCAACGACAGCAAGCCAGCGGGGGCTGTCCGCGCTGCCGATTTTTCCCACTGCTGGCATCGCTGCCGCTGCCCCGGGCCCGAAGGCAGCCCCCCCCGCGGGCAAGACAGCAAGCCAGCGGGGGCTGTCCGCGCTGCCGATTTTTCCCACTGCTGGCATCGCTGCCGCTGCCCCGGGCCCGAGGCAGCCCCCCCGCGGGCAAGACAGCAAGCCAGCGGGGGCTGTCCGCGCTGCCGATTTTTCCCACTGCTGGCATCGCTGCCGCTGCCCGGGCCCGAAGGCAGCCCCCCCGCGGGCACGACAGCAAGCCAGCGGGGGCTGTCCGCGCTGCCGATTTTTCCCACTGCTGGCATCGCTGCCGCTGCCCGGGCCCGAAGGCAGCCCCCCCGCGGGCACGACAGCAAGCCAGCGGGGGCTGTCCGCGCTGCCGATTTTTCCCACTGCTGGCATCGCTGCCGCTGCCCCGGGCCCGAAGGCAGCCCCCCCGCGGGCACGACAGCAAGCCAGCGGGGGCTGTCCGCGCTGCCGATTTTTCCCACTGCTGGCATCGCTGCCGCTGCCCCGGGCCCGAAGGCAGCCCCCCCGCGGGCACGACAGCAAGCCAGCGGGGGCTGTCCGCGCTGCCGATTTTTCCCACTGCTGGCATCGCTGCCGCTGCCCCGGGCCCGAAGGCAGCCCCCGCGGGCACGACAGCAAGCCAGCGGGGGCTGTCCGCGCTGCCGATTTTTCCCACTGCTGGCATCGCTGCCGCTGCCCCGGGCCCGAAGGCAGCCCCCCCGCGGGCACGACAGCAAGCCAGCGGGGGCTGTCCGCGCTGCCGATTTTTCCCACTGCTGGCATCGCTGCCGCAGAGTGTGCGTAGCCTCTCCCGCGCGGGGGCAGGCAAGAGCGCAGGGGGCAAGGCCCGAAGGCAGCCCCCCCGCGGGTAAGATAGCCAGCCAGCAGGGCTGTCCCCGCGTCAGCCCCCGTTGCGCAGCGCGGCATGGAAATCATTGCCGCGCGCGCGCGCGCCCAATCGCCCAAGAGCCCAAGGGCCCCCAAGGGCCCCAGGCCCTCAGGCCCCAGCGCCCCAGCGCCAAGCGCAGACGCCGGCGCGCGGGTGCGCGCCGCGCGCGTGTGATTTTTATAGGGCGGTGGTCGGAATCGGGTCGTCGCCGGCCGGAAAACGGGTCATCGATGGCGGCGTTACTTCGGGCCGTGAGGCCCCCCACGTGTGTAGCAGCAGCTCGCAAATCCCCCGCGGCAGGCCTATGGGCGCCAGCCAGCGCGCCCCATGGCCAGTCGGGGGGCACCCCCTAAAGAGCTATAAGTGTTATTGCAGCTCTGGCAGGGGCAGACACTACTAGGTCCCAGCTGTCACCCCCCTCTAAAAAATTCATTTCTTGGTATTTTGAGCTGAAATTTTGCACATAGGTTGGCAAAAATCCAATCCACCTTTATAAATTTTCCCAGATTTTTTCGAGGTCGGGAAGTATTTTTTTTTATTTTCCTACCATTAAAAATCAAGGAAATACGCAAAAATAGGAACCGGCCCGGAATGACCCCAAATTCGGCTGGCAGCCTCACAAAAATATGGCTGATTTTACTGGATTGATTTCACGTGGAAAGCATGACGTTTTCTTGGCGGGATGCGGGAAAACCGGCAGCGCGCATGCCGCGGCCACCGGAGGAGCCCCGGGAAAACTCTTGCTTTCACGGTCTTGGCCTCCCCTCACCACCATGGCCGGCCTCTAATCCCCCCATCAGCAGTTGTGGCCGATAGGGCAGTGATTTGAACGACGCCGCCGGGTAATCGCACCCGGCCGACGCG
The DNA here is from genome assembly GCA_029228515.1 of Populus alba x Populus x berolinensis. Lineage (NCBI taxonomy): Eukaryota > Viridiplantae > Streptophyta > Magnoliopsida > Malpighiales > Salicaceae > Populus > Populus alba x Populus x berolinensis. Next base: position 25,518 of record JAQIZT010000336.1, on the reverse strand, counting down.
GGGAGGAAGAGATCTCTTCTTCCAAGATAGCGAACAACACATCGGGAGTTATGTTGATAGGGCAGAGAATTGAATGACTCGTTGCGGGCAGCCAGCTGATAGGGCCTCCAGCTGCACAAATCCGCGCTGCCGATTTTTCCGACGTTGCCGATTTGTCTGAACAGCCCCTCGTTCGTCCGCGCTGCCGATTCCAACACTGCCTGCTGTGTCTGAACAGCCCCTGTTTCGTCAGCGCGTCCCCTTGACGAATTTTCCTGCCTGGCCTCGACAGCCCAGCGTCCAGCCCGTGTTCGTCAACAAATCTGCGCTGCCGATTTTCCCCGACGGGCCTCCAGCTGCGGATCTCCGCGCTGCCGATTTTTCCCACTGTTGGCATCGCTGCCGCTGCCTAGGCCCCCAGTCTTTTTCGTCACGCCTAGGACTATAAACAGTCCAGACTCATCGCCAGCACCGGCTGCCGATTCTGCCGACTTCTCCCATTTCGTCGGCGCTGCCGATTCCAACACTGCCCGCTGTGT
>JAQIZT010000336.1:12500-20000 GCA_029228515.1 Populus alba x Populus x berolinensis | reverse complement strand
CGCTCCTAGTACTCTCAATTTCCTTGGCGCTAGTTCTCGCGCCGGGTTTCGTTTGCGAGCCGCGCAGGGCGCAGACGCGTCCGCATATCCACGGCTCGCTAGGACGACGAGGGGCAGGTGCCCCCCGAGCCCAGCTTTGTCGATGCCACGGGTTCGCAGGTCGTTCTGCTAGGCAAGTTTCGACAATGAATCCTTCCGCAGGTTCACCAACGGAAACCTTGTTACGACTTCCCCTTCCTCTAAATGAATAAGGTTCAGCTGGACTTCTCGCGACGATCGCCGGCGGCGAACCGCCCACGTGCCCGCGATCCGAAACACTTTCACCGGACCATTCAATCGGTAGGAGCGACGGGCGGTGGAGTACAAAGGAAGAGGACGTAGTCAACAGAGAGCTGATGACTCGCGCTTTCTAGGAATTCCTCGTTGAAGACCAACAATTTGCAATGAACTTATACCCATCACGATGAAATTTCAAAGATTACCCGGGCCTGTCTGCCAAGGCTATAGACTCGTTGAATACATCAGTGTAGCGCGCGTGCCCCGGCCCAGAACATCTAAGGGCATCACAGACCTTTTATTGCCTCAAACTTCCTTGGCCTGGAAGGCCATAGTCCCTCTAAGAAGCTGGCCGCAGGAGGGTCACCTCCGCATAGCTAGTTAGCAGGCCTGAGTGTCTCGTTCGTTAACGGAATTAACCAGACAAATCGCTCCACCAACTAAGAACGGCCATGTCACGACCACCCATAGAATCAAGAAAGAGCTCTTCAGTCCTTCAATCCTTAACTATGCCCTGGACCTGGTAAGTTTCCCCGTGTTGAGTCCAAATTAAGCCGCAGGCTCCACTCCTGGTGGTGCCCTTCCGTCAATTCCTTTAAGTTTCAGCCTTGCGACCATAACTCCCCCAGAACCCCAAAAACTTTGATTTCTCATAAGGTGCCTTGGCGGAGATCCTAAAAGCAACATCCGCCAATCCCTGGTCGGGCATCGTTTATGGTTGAAGACTAGGACGGTATCTGATCGTCTTCGAGCCCACCTTCTTTCCGTTCTTGATTAATGAAAACATCCTTGGCAAATGCTTTCGCAAGTTGTTCGTCTTTCATAAAATCCAAGAAATTTCACCTCTGACTATGAAATACGAATGCCCCCCGACTGTCCCTGTTAATCATTACTCCGATCCCGAAGGCCAACACAATAGGATCGAAATCCTATGCTGTTAATCCCATGCTAATAGTATCCAGAGCGTAGGCTTGCTTTGAGCCGTCTAGATTTTCTCAAAGTAACAGCCACCAGGAGGCACTGACCCGGCCAGTTAAGGCCAGGAGCTCATCGCCGGTAGAAGGGACGAGGCGACCGTCAGACACCTGAGGCGGACCGGCCGATCCCAACCCAAAGTCCAACTACGAGCTTTTTAACTGCAACAACTTAAATATAACGCTATTGGAGCTGGAATTAACCCGCGGCTGCTGTCACCTAGACTTGCCCGTCCCAATGGATCCATCGTTAAGGGAATTTTAGATTGTACTCATTTCCAATTACCAGACTCGGAAGATCCCCGGTATTGTTATTTATTGTCTCTACCTCCCCGTGTCAGGATTGGGTAATTTGCGCGCCTGCTGCCTTCCTTGGATGGGTTGGGGGGGTAGCCGTTTCTCAGGCTCCCTCTCCGGAATCGAACCCTAATTCTCCGTCAACCCCGTCACCACCATGGTAGGCCTCTATCCTACCATCGAAAGTTGATAGGGCAGAAATTTGAATGAATGCGTCGCCAGCACGATGGCCGTGCGATCCGTCTAGTTTATCATGAAATCATCAGAGCAACGGGCAGAGCTCCGCGTCGACCTTTTATTCTAATAAATGCGTCCCTTCCAAGAAGTCGGGGTTTGTTGCACGTATTAGCTCTAGAATTACTTACGGTTATCCGAGTAGCAAATACCATCAAACAAACTATAACTGATTTAAATGATCCATTCGCAGTTTTCTACAGTCTGAATTAGGTTTCTAGTAACTTACACATGCATGGCTTATTCTTTGAGACAAGCATATGACTACATGGCAGGATCAACCATGTAGCATTCCTTGGCGACGATGTCACCAAGACCCTCACTATCCCCGAAAGCCGATGATACGAGGGGCCGAGACGGGCGAGGAAGTCGTTCTTATCGAGCCACATAGCCGCACGAACGGGACGTTCGCAGGGGCGGAGGCCCCCGCAGCCGGCATCTGCGTTCCGCAGACCGAAAAGCACGATCGACCGCGCGTGGGCCAGTTCGGCGAGAATCCGCTCGACTGGAACACGGGCGCCGGCTGCTAGGTTTCGCCCCGCGCCCCCGGGGAGGCGCAGAGAGGGCGGAGAGGGACAGCTTCACATTCAAATTCCACCCGAAGTGGGTACGCAGCACAGGAACCCCACCTCGCCAGCAAGGCACCCAGGGCCTTGGGCTGAGAGTGATGGGGGCAGCATGCCGACAGTTTCGGTGGCACAAGCACGGAGCCTGCCGACAAACGGACAGCCCAATTACCGCTCATAAGAAAAAGCAGACTCTGCGTACACGCGACACAACAATCCCGACGAGCGAACCACGGCCCACGAGGGCAAATGGAAACACCTCATAGAGATCGTGACCCGCACCGCTGGACGCGAAAGGATCTTCGAAGGGACAAGCAACACGCCGCTGGGGGACGCGAAGGATCTCGAATAGGACAAGCAACAAGCCGCGGGGGACGCGGGGGATCTCGAAGGGACGACGCAACAAGCCGCGGGTGACGCGGCGGATCTCGTAGTGGACAGGCCGCGGGGGGGAGCAACAAGGGACAATCCATTTCGGGGGGCCATCTGCCTCAGCTCGGAAGACGGAGGCCAGGCCTCGGCAGCGGGCACATCCCGCCAGAGAGCTTGGGGATGGCGAGGAGAGCCAGCAACCTGGCACGAGCGCAGCAACTGAATGCATCAACTGCCCACGCGGTACAGCTCTCCTCGCAATCCCCAAGCTCAGCGGTCCGCACCAGACACGTCGGCCCAGGCCTCCATCGTTGCGAGCACAGGCAAAAAAAAAAAAGAAGGCCACCGCTGCCGTGACGTCGCGCCCAAGCCGTTGGGCGCGTTGGGGCTGCCCAGCAACCTGGCACGAAGTGGGTAATCCTGTTCAAGAGAGGCCCCACACACCCGAGACCGCGGATAAGCAGCCCCCAACCGGCGCCCAACGGCTTGGAGCGGGTCACGGCAGCGGTGGCCCGGAATCAGGTGGACGTCGCCGTTACGTATCGCCAAGCCGTTGGGCGTCGTTGGGGCTGGCCAGCTAACCCTTGGCACGAGGGCAATCCTGTTTAAGGCCCCACGCCCGAAGACCGCGGATAAGCAGCCCCAACGCGCCCAACGGCTTGGAGCAGGGTGACGGGCAGGGATTCCGGCCACCGCCACCGGGTACGTCGCGGCAAGCTGAGAGGCGGCGCAGTCAGCTGCCCCAGCACCTTGGAACGAGCGGCAATTGTCTTGTTAAGGCCCCACGCCCACTACAGCCGCGGATAAGCACCCTCAACGCGCCAAAAACGGCTTTGAGCGGGTCCCGGGGACGGTGGCCAGAAATCGTGACGTCGCGCCAAGTTCCGTTGGGCGCGTTGGGGGCTTGCCTTATTGGTTGGCACGAGCGCTGGCAAATCATAGTGCGTGCGCGCCCGCAGCCCCCCCGCGGATAAGCAAGCCCCAACGCTCCCAACGGCTTGGAGCGGGACACAGGGACGGTGTCCGGAATCGTGACGGTCGCGCCAAGCCGTTGGGCGCGTTGGGGCTGCCTATTTGGTTGGGCACGAAGCGCTGGCAAATCAGAGTGCGTGCGCGCCCGCAGCCGCGGATAAGCAGCCCATACGCCCCCAAACACTTGGAGAGCGGTCACAGGGACGGTGGCCCGGAATCGTGACGTCGCGCCAAGCCCGTTTGGGCGCGTTGGGGCTGCCTATTGGTTGGCTAACGAGCGCCGGCAAATCAGAGTGCGTGCGCAGCCCAGCAGCCGCGGATAAGCATCCCCAACGCGCCCAACGGCTTAGGAGCGGAGTCACAGGGGACGGTGGCCAGAATCGGGTCGTCGCCGGCCGTAAAACGGGTCCATCGATGGCGGCGTTTACATCGGGCCATGAGGCCCCCCACGTTAGTCCGAGCATAGCACAGCAGCCCACAAATCCCCCGCGGCAGGCCTATGGGCGCCAGCCAGCGGCGCCCCAATGGCCAGCCAGGGGGCACCCCCCTAAAGAGCTATAATGTGTTATTGCAGCTCTGGCAGGGGTAGACACTACTAGGTCCCCAGCTGTCACCCAAAACCACCCCCCCTCTAAAAAATTCATTTCTTGGTATTTTTGAGCTGAAATTTTGCTCATATGTTGGCAATAATCCAATCCAACTTTTTAAAATTTTCCCAGATTTTTTCGAGGTCGGGAAGTATTTTTTTTTATTTTCCTACCCATTAAAAATCAAGGAAATACGCAAAAATAGGAACCCAGGCCCGTAATGACCCCAAATTCGGCTGGCGAGCCTCACAAAAATATGACCTGATTTTACTGGATTGGTTTCATGTGGAAAGCACGACGTTTTCTTGGCGGGATGCGAGAAAACCGGCAGCGCGCGATCGCGCGCCAAGCGACGTCGGGCTGGCCCCAGCAGCGCCTAGCCTCGATCCCGCGCGGGGGGCCAGGCAAGAGCGCATGGCCCCGGGCCCGAAGGCAGCCCCCCCCGCGCGGCAAAGACAGCAAGCCAACGGGGGCCGTCCGCGCTCCAGATTTTTCACCACAGCTGTTGGATCGCTGCCAACCGGCAGCCCCGGGGCCCGAAGGCAGCCCCCCCGCGTGCAACGTACCAGCCCAAAGCCAGCGGGGGCTGTCCGCGCATGCCGGATTTTTCCCACTGCTGCGATCGCTTGCCTAGCAGCCGATCCGGGCCCGAAGGCAGCCCCCCCTCGGGCAAGACAGCAAGCCAGCGGGCCTGTCCGCGCTGCCGAGTTTCTACCCACTGCCTGGCATAGCTGCCGCTAGCCCCCGGTGCCCGGAAGGCAGCCCCCCGCGGGCACGACAGCAAGCCAGCGGGGGCTGTCCGCGCTGCGATTTTCCCACTGCTGGCATCGCTGCCGCTGCCCCGGGCCCGAAGGCAGCCCCCCGGCTGGCAAGACATCAAGCCAGCGGGGGCTGTCCGCGCTGCCGATTTTTTCTCCCACTAGCTGGCAAATCGCTGCCCGCTGCCCCCGGGCGCCCCAACAGCAGCCACCCCCCGCGGGCACGACAGCAAAGCCAGCGGGGGCTGTCCGCGCTGGCCGAATTTTCCCACTGCTGGCATCTGCTGTGTCCGCTCCCATCCCGGGCCCGAAGGAGGCACCACCCCTGCGGGCACGACAGCAAAGCCAGCGGGGGCTGTCCGCGCTAGGCCGATTTTTCACACTGCTGGCATTTCGATCGCCTGACCAGGCTGGCCAGATCCGGGCCCCGAAGGCAGCCCCCCCCGCGGGCACGACAGCAAGCCATCGGGGGCTGTCCGCGCTGCCGATTTTTTTCCCCCTGCTGGCATCGCTGCCGCTGCCCGGGCCCGAAGGCAGCCCCCCGCGGGCACGACAGCAAGCCAGCGGGGGCTGTCCGCGCTGCCGATTTTTCCCACTGCTGGCATCGCTGCCGCTGCCCCGGGCCCGAAGGCAGCCCCCCGCGGGCACGACAGCAAGCCAGCGGGGGCTGTCCGCGCTGCCGATTTTTCCCACTGCTGGCATCGCTGCCGCTGCCCCCGGCCCGAAGGCAGCCCCCCCGGCGGGCACGACAGCAAGCCAGCGGGGGCTGTCCCCTCACGCGCTGCCGATTTTTCCCACTGCTGGCATCGCTACGCCAGCTGCCCCCGGGCCCGAAGGCAGCCTCCCCCGCGGGCACGACAGCAAGCCAGCGGGGGCCTGTCCGCGCTGACCCGATTTTTCCCACTGCTGGCATCGCTGCCGCTGCCCCGGGCCCGAAGGCAGCCCCCCGCGGGCACGACAGCAAGCCAGCGGGGGCTGTCCGCGCTGCCGATTTTTCCCACTGCTGGCATCGCTGCCGCTGCCCCGGGCCGAAGGCAGCCCCCCGCGGGCACGACAGCAAGCCAGCGGGGCTGTCCGCGCTGCCGATTTTTCCCACTGCTGCCAAAGTTGCCGCAGAGTGTTGCGTAGCCTCTTCCCGCGCGGGGGGCAGGCCAAGAGCGCAGGGGGGCAAGAGCCCGAAGGCAGCCCCCCCCGCGGGTAAGATAGCCAGCCAGCAGGGGCTGTCCCCCAGCGTCAGCCCCCGTTTCGCAGCGCGGCATGGAAATCATTGCCGCGCGCGCAAGCGCGCTCCAATCGCCCAAGAGCCCAAGGGCCCCCAAGGGCCCCAGGACCCTCAGTCCCCAGCGCACCAGCGCCCACAAGCGCAGACGCGGCGCAGGGCGCGGGCGGGCGCGCGCAAGCAGCAGTGTGATTTTTTTATAGGGCGGTGGTCGGAATCGGGTCGTCGACCGTCCGGAAAAACGGGTCATCGATGGCGGCGTTGACTTCGGGCCGTGAGGCCCCCAACGTGTGTAGCAGCATCTCTCAAATCCCCCACGGCAGGCCTATGGCAGCCAAGCCAGCGCGCCCCATGGCCAGTCCGGGGGGCACCCGCCCTAAAGAGCTATAAATGTTATTGCAGTCCTGGCAGGGGCAAGACACTACTAGGTCCCAAGCTGTCACCCCCCCCTCTAAAAAATTTCATTTCTTGGTATTTTGAGCTGAAATTTTTGCATCAACATAAGTTTGGCAAAAATCCAATCCACCTTTATAAATTTTCCCAGATTTTTTCGAGGTCGTGGGGGGGGGGGGGGGGGTGTGGGGGGGAAGTATTGTTTTATTATTTTTCCTACCATTAAAAATCAAGGAAATACGCAAAAATAGGAACCAGGCCCGGAATGACCCCAAATTCGGCTGGCAGCCTCACAAAAATATGGCAGATTTTAACTGGGATTGATTTCACCGTGGAAAGCATGACGTTTTCCTTGGGCGGGATTCGGGAAAACCGGCAGCGCGCATAGTAGTATGCCGCGGCCACCGGGGAGAGCCCCGGAGAAAAACTCTTGCTTTCACGGTCTTGGCCTCTCCCCTCACCACCATGGGCCGGCCCACTATAATCCCCGCCCCATCAGCAGTTGTGGCCGACTAGGGCAGTGATTTGAACGACGCCGCCCCCAGGGTAATCGCATTACCCGGCCGACGCGGGGAGGAAGGAGATCTCTTCTTCCAAGATAGCGAACAACACATCGGGAGTTATGTTTGATTAGGGCAGAGAATTGAATGACTCGTTGCGGGCGAGCCCATCTGATAGGGCCTCCAGCCTGCACGAATCCGCGCTGCCGGATTTTTCCGACTTTGCCGATTTGTCTGAACAAAACAGGGAGCCCCTCGTTCGTCGCGCTAGGCTTAGCCGATTTCCAACAACTGCCTTTCGTGTCCTGAACAGCCCCTGTTTCGTCAGCCGCGTCATTCCCCTGACGAATTT
>JAQIZT010000336.1:0-2500 GCA_029228515.1 Populus alba x Populus x berolinensis | reverse complement strand
CGACAGCAAGCCAGCGGGGGCTGTCCGCGCTGCCGATTTTTCCCACTGCTGGCATCGCTGCCGCTGCCCCGGGCCCGAAGGCAGCCCCCCGCGGGCAAGACAGCAAGCCAGCGGGGGCTGTCCGCGCTGCCGATTTTTCCCACTGCTGGCATCGCTGCCGCTGCCCCGGGCCCGAAGGCAGCCCCCCCGCGGGCAAGACAGCAAGCCAGCGGGGGCTGTCCGCGCTGCCGATTTTTCCCACTGCTGGCATCGCTGCCGCTGCCCCGGGCCCGAAGGCAGCCCCCCCGCGGGCAAGACAGCAAGCCAGCGGGGGCTGTCCGCGCTGCCGATTTTTCCCACTGCTGGCATCGCTGCCGCTGCCCCGGGCCCGAAGGCAGCCCCCCCGCGGGCACGACAGCAAGCCAGCGGGGGCTGTCCGCGCTGCCGATTTTTCCCACTGCTGGCATCGCTGCCGCTGCCCCGGGCCCGAAGGCAGCCCCCCCGCGGGCACGACAGCAAGCCAGCGGGGGCTGTCCGCGCTGCCGATTTTTCCCACTGCTGGCATCGCTGCCGCTGCCCCGGGCCCGAAGGCAGCCCCCCCGCGGGCACGACAGCAAGCCAGCGGGGGCTGTCCGCGCTGCCGATTTTTCCCACTGCTGGCATCGCTGCCGCTGCCCCGGGCCCGAAGGCAGCCCCCCCGCGGGCACGACAGCAAGCCAGCGGGGGCTGTCCGCGCTGCCGATTTTTCCCACTGCTGGCATCGCTGCCGCTGCCCCGGGCCCGAAGGCAGCCCCCCCGCGGGCACGACAGCAAGCCAGCGGGGGCTGTCCGCGCTGCCGATTTTTCCCACTGCTGGCATCGCTGCCGCTGCCCCGGGCCCGAAGGCAGCCCCCCGCGGGCACGACAGCAAGCCAGCGGGGGCTGTCCGCGCTGCCGATTTTTCCCACTGCTGGCATCGCTGCCGCTGCCCCGGGCCCGAAGGCAGCCCCCCCGCGGGCACGACAGCAAGCCAGCGGGGGCTGTCCGCGCTGCCGATTTTTCCCACTGCTGGCATCGCTGCCGCTGCCCCGGGCCCGAAGGCAGCCCCCCGCGGGCACGACAGCAAGCCAGCGGGGGCTGTCCGCGCTGCCGATTTTTCCCACTGCTGGCATCGCTGCCGCAGAGTGTGCGTAGCCTCTCCCGCGCGGGGGGCAGGCAAGAGCGCAGGGGGGCAAGGCCCGAAGGCAGCCCCCCCGCGGGTAAGATAGCCAGCCAGCAGGGGCTGTCCCCGCGTCAGCCCCCGTTGCGCAGCGCGGCATGGAAATCATTGCCGCGCGCGCGCGCGCCCAATCGCCCAAGAGCCCAAGGGCCCCCAAGGGCCCCAGGCCCTCAGGCCCCAGCGCCCCAGCGCCAAGCGCAGAGACGCGGGCGCGCGCGGCGCGCGGGCGCGCGCGCGCGCGCGTGTGATTTTTATAGGGCGGTGGTCGGAATCGGGTCGTCGCCGGCCGGAAAACGGGTCATCGATGGCGGCGTTACTTCGGGCCGTGAGGCCCCCCACGTGTGTAGCAGCAGCTCGCAAATCCCCCGCGGCAGGCCTATGGGCGCCAGCCAGCGCGCCCCATGGCCAGTCGGGGGGCACCCCCTAAAGAGCTATAAGTGTTATTGCAGCTCTGGCAGGGGCAGACACTACTAGGTCCCAGCTGTCACCCCCCCTCTAAAAAATTCATTTCTTGGTATTTTGAGCTGAAATTTTGCACATAGGTTGGCAAAAATCCAATCCACCTTTATAAATTTTCCCAGATTTTTTCGAGGTCGGGAAGTATTTTTTTTTATTTTCCTACCATTAAAAATCAAGGAAATACGCAAAAATAGGAACCGGCCCGGAATGACCCCAAATTCGGCTGGCAGCCTCACAAAAATATGGCTGATTTTACTGGATTGATTTCACGTGGAAAGCATGACGTTTTCTTGGCGGGATGCGGGAAAACCGGCAGCGCGCATGCCGCGGCCACCGGAGGAGCCCCGGGAAAACTCTTGCTTTCACGGTCTTGGCCTCCCCTCACCACCATGGCCGGCCTCTAATCCCCCCCATCAGCAGTTGTGGCCGATAGGGCAGTGATTTGAACGACGCCGCCGGGTAATCGCACCCGGCCGACGCGGGGAGGAAGAGATCTCTTCTTCCAAGATAGCGAACAACACATCGGGAGTTATGTTGATAGGGCAGAGAATTGAATGACTCGTTGCGGGCAGCCAGCTGATAGGGCCTCCAGCTGCACAAATCCGCGCTGCCGATTTTTCCGACGTTGCCGATTTGTCTGAACAGCCCCTCGTTCGTCCGCGCTGCCGATTCCAACACTGCCTGCTGTGTCTGAACAGCCCCTGTTTCGTCAGCGCGTCCCCTTGACGAATTTTCCTGCCTGGCCTCGACAGCCCAGCGTCCAGCCCGTGTTCGTCAACAAATCTGCGCTGCCGATTTTCCCCGACGGGCCTCCAGCTGCGGATCTCCGCGCTGCCGATTTTTCCCACTGTTGGCATCGCTGCC
>JAQIZT010000335.1:15000-22500 GCA_029228515.1 Populus alba x Populus x berolinensis | reverse complement strand
GAGCCCGGTATTGTTATTTATTGTCACTACCTCCCCGTGTCAGGATTGGGTAATTTGCGCGCCTGCTGCCTTCCTTGGATTTTGGGTAGCCGTTTCTCAGGCTCCATCTCCGGAACATCGAACCCTAATTCTCCGTCACCGGTCACCACCTTGGTATGCCTCTATCTTACCATCGAAAGTTGATAGGGCAGAAATTTGAATGATGCGTCGCCAGCACGATGGCCGTGCGATCCGTCGAGTTATCATGAATCATCAGTAGCAACGGGCAGAGCCCGCGTCGACCTTTTATATAATAATGGCGTTCCCTTACAGATTGTCGGGGTTGTGTTGCACGTATTAGCTCTAGAATTTACTACGGTTATCCGAAGTCGCAAATTACCATCAAACAACTTATAACTGATTTAATGAGCCATTCGCAGTTTCACAGTCTGGAATTTAGTTCATACTTTACCACATGCATTGGTTAATCTTTGAGACAAGCATATGGACTACTGGCAGGATCAACCAGGTTTAGCATTCCTTGGCGACACCACGACCCGCACGATTCCCCGTCGGCCGATGAGACGAGGGGCCGAGACGGGCGAGGAAGTCGTTCTTATCGAGCTCGAGCGGCTCGAAAGGGTAACGGTCGCCTAGGGTCGAAGGCCCCCGCGCCGGCATCGCATTCCGCATCCGAAAGCTTACGAGCGACCGCACGTGGGCCAGTTCGGCGGGGATTTACGCTCGACTGGAACACCGGGAGCCGCTGCTAGGTTCGCCCCGCGCCCCCGGGGAGGCGCGGCGGCGGAGAGGGACAGCTTCACATTCAAATTCCACCGATAAGTGGGTACGCAGCACAAGGAAAACCCCGCTACTCGCCGGACAAGGCACCCAGGGCCTTGGGCTGAGACGTGATGGGTGTCGGGGGAAGCAGGCCGACAGTTCGGTGCACAAGCACGGAGCCCGGCCGACACGGACAGCCCAATTGACCGCTACATGCGACTAAGCGTACACGCGAGACAACAATCACGTACGAGTGCGAACCACCGGCCACTGAGGGGGGCAAGTGGAAACACCCGATGCAGGGATCGTGCCCGCAACGGCCTGGGACGCGAAAGGAATCGCGTAGGGACAAGCAAACACGACGCTGGGGGACGCGAAAGGGGATTCTCGATAGGACAAGCAACAAGCGCGGAGGGACGCGGGGGATCCGAAAGGGACACGCAAAACAAGCCGCGTGGGGACGCGGCGGATCTCGAGGGGACAGGCCGCGGGGGGGGCAACGGGGGACATTCATTTCGGGGGCCATCTTGCCTCAGGTCGGAAGGACGGAGCCAAGGCCTCTGCCAGAGCGGGGCACAATCGCGCAAGGAGCTTTGGGATGGGCCGAGGAGAGCCAACAACTCCTTGGCAGGAGAGCCGCAACTGAATGCAGCACGCTCCACGCCGTGACAGCTTCTCCTCGCAAAATCACCAAGCTCGGCTGGTCCGCACCAGACACTTCGGCCAGGCCTCCAGAGGCTTGCATGCACAGAGGCAGCAGCCACCGCTGCCGTGACGTCAACGCCAAGCCGTTGGGAGCTGTTGGGGCTGCCAGCACCTGGACACGAGGGGAATCCTGTTAAGGCCCCACACCCGGACGACCGCGGATAAGCAGCCCCAACGCGGCCCAAAAAAAAAAAAACGGCTTTGGAGGCGGGGGTTCACGGCTAGCGGTGGCCGGAATCGGGACGTTCGCCGTTACCGTAGCGCCAAGCCGTTGGGCGCGTTGGGGCTGCCAGCACCTTGGCACGAGGGGAATCCTGTTAAGGCCCCACGCCTCCTGAGACCGCGGATATAAGCAGCCCCAACGCGCCCAAACGGCTTGGAGCGGGTGACATGGGGAAGGGGTTCCGGCCACCGCCACCGGGACGCCTACGCGGCAAGCTGAGAGGCGCGCGTCGGCTGCCAGCACCCTTGGATACGACTGCTGGGCTTGTTAAGGCCCCAGGACCACGCCTAGCGGATAAGCAGCCCCAACGCGCCCAACGGCTTGGAGCGGGGTCCGGGGACGGTGGCCGGAATCGTGACGTCGCGCCAAGCCGTTGGGCGCGTTGGGGGTGCCTCATTGGTTGGCACGAGCGCTGGCAATTCAGGAGTGCGATGCGCGATACCGCAGTCGCCGGAGGATAAGCAAGCCCCCAACCGCCGTCCCAACGGCTTGGTGCGGGTAACAGGGGCGTGTTTCGGCCGGAAATCGGGTCGTCGACGGCCGGGGGGAAAAACGGTGTCATCGATGGCGGCGTTTACTTCGGGCCATGAGGCCCCCCCACGTTAGTCCGTGTATAGCAGCACGCCCACAAAATCACCGCGGCAGGCCTAATGGGCGCCAGCCAGCTGCAGCCCCATGGCCAGTCAGGGGGCACCCCCCTAAAGAGCTATAAGTGTTATTGCAGCTCTGGCTGGGGTAGGACACTACTAGGTCCAAGCTGTCACCCCCCCTCTATAAAAAATTCATTTCTTGGTTTATTTTGAGCTGAAAATTTTGCACATAGGCACTGGCAAAAATCCAATCCAACTTTATAAATTTTCCCAGATTTTTTCGAGGTCTGTGGAAGTATTTTATTTTATTTTCCTACACATTAAAAATCAAGGAAATACGCAAAAATAGGAACCGGCCCGGAATGACCCCAAATTGGGCTGGCCAGCCTCACAAAAATATGGCTGATTTTACTGGATTGGTTGTCATGTGGAACGCACGACGTTTTTCTTGGCGGGCTGCGAGAAAACCGGCAGACGCGCATGGCGCGGCCAGCGACGTCGGGCTGGCTCCCAGCAGCGGCCTAGCCTCTCCCGCGCGGGGGGCAGGCAAGAGCGCAGCTGCCCACGGGCCCGAAGGCAAGCCCCCCCGCGGGCAAGATAGCAAGCCAGACAGGGGCTGTCCGCGCATGTCGATATTTCCCACCGCTTGCATCGCGGCCGCTGCCCACGGGCCCGAAGGCAGCACCCCGCGGGCAAGATAGCAAGCCAGCAGGGGCTGTCCGCGCTGCCGATTATTTCCCACCGACTGGCATCGCTGCCGCTGCCACGGGCCGGAAGGGCAGCCCCCCCGCGCGGCATGATAGCAAGCCAGCGGGGTGCTGTCCGCGCTGCCGATATTTCCCACCGCTGGCATCGCTGCCGCTTGCCCCGGGCCCGAAGGCAGCCCCCCCGCGGGCAAGATAGCAAGCCAGCAGGGGCTTGTCACGCGCTGCCGATAGTTCCCACCGCTGGCATCGCTGCCGCTGCCACGTGGCCCGAAGGCAGCCCCCCCCGCGGGCAAGAATATAGCAAGCCTAGCAGGGGCTGTCCGCGCTTTTGCCGATATTTCCCACCGCTGGCATCGCTGCCGCTGACACGGGCCCGAAGGCTGCCCCCGCGTCGGGGCAAGATAGCAAGCCAGCAGGGGCTGTCCGACAGCTATTGCCGATATTTCCCACCGCTGGCAGCGCGTTTGCCGCTTGCCCCGGGACCGAAGGCTAGCCCCCCTGTCCGGGCAAGATAGCAAGACAGCAGGGGCTGTCAGCGCTGCCGATATTTCCCACCGATCGGCATACGCTATGCCGCTGCCACGGGCGCCGAAGGCAGCCCACCCGCGGGCAAGATAGACAAGCCAGCAGGGGCTGTCCGCGCTGTTTGCGATATTTCCCACCGCTGGCATCGCTGCCGCTGCCCCGGGCCCGAATGCAAAGGCCCCATGCGGGCAAGATAGCAAAGCATAGCAGGGGCTGTCCGCGCTTGCGATATTTCCCACCGCTGGCATCGCTGCCGCCTGCCCCTGGGGCCGAAGGCAGCCCCCCACGCGGGCAAGATAGCAAGCCAGCAGGGGCTGTCCGCGCTGACCGATATTTCCCACCAGCTGGGCATCGCTGCCGCTGCACGGGCCCGAAGGCAGCCCCCAGCGGGCAAGATAGCAGCCTAGCAGGGCGGCTGTCCGCGCGCTTGCCGTTTTACCACCGCTGGCATCGTGCCGCTATGCCCCGGGCAGGAAGGCGGACCCCCCCGCGGGCAAGATGGCAAGCCTAGCAGGGGCTGTACGCCGCTTTGCCGATATTTTCCCACCGATTTGGCATCAGCTGCCGCTGCCACGGGCCCTGAAGGCAGCCCCCCCGCGGGCAGGATAGCAAGCCAGCAGGGGCTGTCCGCGCTGCCGTCTATTTCCCACCGCTGGCATCGCTGCCGAATGCCACATGGGCCCGAAGGCAAGCCCCCCCCGCGGGCAAGATAGCAAGCCAGCAGGGGGCTGTCCGCGATTGCCGATAGTTTCCCACCGCTGGAATCGCTGCCGCTGCCACGGGCCCGAAGGCAGCCCCCCCGCGGGCAAAAGATAGCAAGCCAGTAGGGGCTGTCCGCGCTCGCGATATTTCCCACCGAGATGGCATCGCTGCCGCTGCCCCGGGGCCCCGAGAAGGCAAGCCCCCCCGCGGGCAAGATAGCAAGCCAGCTAGGGGCTGGTCCGCGCTGCCGATATTTCCCAACGCTGTGGCATCGCTGCCGCTGGCACGGGCCCGGCCCGACGGAAGCCCCCCCAGCGGGCAATGATAGCAAGCCAGCAGGGGGCTGTTGCGCTTGCCGATATTTCCCACCGCTGGCATCGACTGACGCTGCCCCGGGCCCGAAGGCAGCCCCCCCGCGGGCCAAGATAGCAAGCCAGCAGTGGGATGTCCGCGCTGCCGATATTTCCCACCGCTGGCATCGCTGCCGCTGCCCCGGGGGGCCCGACGGCAGCCCCCCTAAGCGGGCAAGATCGCAAGCCAGCAGGGGCTGTCCCCGCGTCAGCCCCGTTGCCGTGAGCCTACCCCCTAGACGAATTTTTCCTGCCAGGCCTGGCCAGCCCAGCGTCCAGCCCCGTGTTCGTCAACAAATATGCGCTGCCGATTTTTCCGCGACGGGCCTCCAGCGGCATTTACCGCGCTGCCGATTTTTCCCACTGTTGTTATCGCTGCCGCTGCCCCCAGCGTGTGTTGCCTAGCCTCACCCGCGCGGGGGGGCAGGCAAGAGCGCAGGGGGCCAGGGCCCGAAAGGCAGCCCCCCCGCGGGTAAGGATAGCAAGGCAGCAGGGGCTGTACCCGCGTCAGCCCCCGTTGCGCAGCGCGGCAGGGGAACCACTGCCGCGCGCGCGCGCGCCCAATCGCCCAAGAGCCCAAGGGCCCCCAAGGGCCCCAGGCCCTCAGGCCCAGGCCCCCAGGCCCCAGCGCCCCAGGCCCCAGCGCCCAGCGCCCAGCGCCCAGCGCGGGCGGGGCGGGCGCGCGCGCGCGCGCGCGCGCGTGTGATTTTTATAGGGCGGTGGTCGGAATCGGGTCGTCGCCGGCCGGAAAACGGGTCATCGATGGCGGCGTTACTTCGGGCCGTGAGGCCCCCCACGTTAGTCCGAGCGTAGCAGCAGCCCCCGCGGCAGGCCTATGGGCGCCAGCCAGCGCGCCCCATGGCCACCCCCTAAAGAGCTATAAGTGTTATTGCAGCTCTGGCAGGGGTAGACACTACTAGGTCCCAGCTGTCACCCCCCTCTAAAAAATTCATTTCTTGGTATTTTGAGCTGAAATTTTGCACATAGGTTGGCAAAAATCCAATCCACCTTTATAAATTTTCCCAGATTTTTTCGAGGTCGGGAAGTATTTTTTTTTATTTTCCTACCATTGAAAATCAAGGAAATACGCAAAAATAGGAACCGGCCCGGAATGACCCCAAATTCGGCTGGCAGCCTCACAAAAATATGGCTGATTTTACTGGATTGGTTTCACGTGGAAAGCACGACGTTTTCTTGGCGGGATGCGGGAAAACCGGCAGCGCGCATGCGCGGCCAGCGGAGGAGCCCCGGGAAAACTCTTGCTTTCACGGTCTTGGCCTCCCCTCACCACCATGGCAGGCCTCTAATCCCCCCCATCAGCAGTTGTAGCCGATAGGGCAGTGATTTGAACGACGCCGCCGGGTAATCGCACCCGGCCGACGCGGGGAGGAAGAGATCTCTTCTTCCAAGATAGCGAACAACACATCGGGAGTTATGTTGATAGGGCAGAGAATTGAATGACTCGTTGCGGGCAGCCAGCTGATAGGGCCTCCAGCTGCACAAATCCGCGCTGCCGATTTTTCCGACGTTGCCGATTTGTCTGAACAGCCCCTCGTTCGTCCGCGCTGCCGATTCCAACACTGCCTGCTGTGTCTGAACAGCCCCTGTTTCGTCAGCGCGTCCCCTCGACGAATTTTCCTGCCT
This sequence comes from Populus alba x Populus x berolinensis, assembly GCA_029228515.1. NCBI lineage: Eukaryota > Viridiplantae > Streptophyta > Magnoliopsida > Malpighiales > Salicaceae > Populus > Populus alba x Populus x berolinensis. The sequence continues at coordinate 16,292 of JAQIZT010000335.1, read as the reverse complement.
GGCCTGGACAGCCCAGCGTCCAGCCCGTGTTCGTCACCAAATCTGCGCTGCCGATTTTCCCCGACGGGCCTCCAGCTGCACAAATCCGCGCTGCCGATTTTTCCCACTGTTGGCATCGCTGCCGCTGCCCCTGCCCCAGCGTGTGCCTAGGCCCCCAGTCGTTTTCGTCACGCCTAGGACTATAAACAGTCCGGACTCATCGCCAGCACCGGCTGCCGATTCTGCCGACTTCGCCGATTTCGTCGGCGCTGCCGATTCCAGCACTGCCCGCTGTGTCTGAACAGCCCCTGCTTCGTCAGCGCATCCCCTTGACGAATTTTCCTGCCTGGCCTGGACAGCCCAGCGTCCAGCCCATGTTCGTCAAAAAATCTGCGCTGCCGATTTTTCCCGCTGTGGGCATCGCTGCCGCTGCCCCAGCGCGTGCCTAGGCCCCAGTCTTTTTCGTCACGCCTAGGACTATAAACAGTCCAGACTCATCGCCAGCACGGCTGCCGATTCTGCCGACTTTGCCGATTTCGTCGGCGCTGCCGATTCCAGCACTGCCCGCTGTGTCTGAACAGCCCCTGCTTCGTCAGCGCATCCCCTTGACGAATTTTCCTGCCTGGCCTGGACAGCCCAGCGTCCAGCCCATGTTCGTCAAAAAATCTGCGCTGCCGATTTTTCCCGCTGTGGGCATCGCTGCCGCTGCCCCAGCGCGTGCCTAGGCCCCCAGTCTTTTTCGTCACGCCTAGGACTATAAACAGTCCGGACTCATCGCCAGCACCGGCTGCCGATTCTGCCGACTTCGCCGATTTCGTCGGCGCTGCCGATTCCAGCACTGCCCGCTGTGTCTGAACAGCCCCTGCTTCGTCAGCGCATCCCCTTGACGAATTTTCCTGCCTGGCCTGGACAGCCCAGCGTCCAGCCCATGTTCGTCAAAAAATCTGCGCTGCCGATTTTTCCCGCTGTGGGCATCGCTGCCGCTGCCCCAGCGCGTGCCTAGGCCCCCAGTCTTTTTCGTCACGCCTAGGACTATAAACAGTCCAGACTCATCGCCAGCACCGGCTGCCGATTCTGCCGACTTCGCCGATTTCGTCGGCGCTGCCGATTCCAGCACTGCCCGCTGTGTCTGAACAGCCCCTGCTTCGTCAGCGCATCCCCTTGACGATTTTCCTGCCTGGCCTGGACAGCCCATGTTCGTCAAAAAATCTGCGCTGCCGATTTTTCCCACTGTTGGCATCGCTGCCCTGCCCCAGCGTGTGCCTAGGCCCCCAGTCGTTTTCGTCACGCCTAGGACTATAAACAGTCCGGAC
>JAQIZT010000335.1:0-5000 GCA_029228515.1 Populus alba x Populus x berolinensis | reverse complement strand
TGAGAGGCGCGCGTCAGCTGCCAGCACCTTGGCTCGAGCGCGGCTTGTTAAGGCCCCACGCCCACGCCGCGGATAAGCAGCCCCAACGCGCCCAACGGCTTGGAGCGGGTCCCGGGGACGGTGGAAGGAATCGTGACGTCGCGCCAAGCGTTGGGCGCGTTGGGGCTGCCTATTGGTTGGCACGAGCGCTGGCAAATCAGAGGTGCGTGCAGCGCCCGCAGCAGCGGATAAGCAGCCCCAACGCGCCCAACGGCTTGGAGCGGGTCACAGGACGGTGGCCGGAATAGGGTCGTCGCCGGCGGAAAACGGGTCATCGATGGCGGCGTTACTTCGGGCCATGAGGCCCCCCAACGTTAGTCCGAGTGTAGCAGCAGCTCACAATCCCCCGCGGCAGGCCTATGGGCGCCAGCCAGCGCGCCCATGGCCAGTCAGGGGGCACCCCTAAAGAGCTATAAGTGTTTATTGCAGCTCTGGCAGGGGTAGACACTACTATGGTCCCAGCTGTCACCCCCCCTCTAAAAAATTCTTTTCTTGGTATTTTGAGCTGAAATTTTGCACATAGGTTGGCAAAAATCCAATCCACCTTTATAAATTTTCCCAGATTTTTTCGAGGTCGGGAAGTATTTTTTTTTATTTTCCAACCATTAAAAATCAAGGAAATACGCAAAAATAGGAACCGGCCCGGAATGACCCCAAATTCGGCTGGCAGCCTCACAAAAATATGGCTGATTTTACTGGATTGATTTCATGTGGAAAGCACGACGTTTTCTAGGCGGAATGCGGGGAAACCAGCAGCGCGCGCATGCCGCGGCCAGCGACGTCGGGCTGGCCCCTGCAGCGCCTAGCCTCTCCCGCGGCGGGGGGCAGGCAAGAGCGCGGGGGCCAGGGGCCCGAAAGGCAGCCCCCCCGCGGGCAAGATAGCAAGCCAGCAGGGGCTGTCCCCGCGTCAGCCCCCGTTGCGTGAGCCTGCCCCCTAGACGAATTTTCCTGCCTGGCCTGGCCAGCCCATGCGTCCAGCCGTGTTCGTCAACAAATCTGCGCTGCCGATTTTCCGCGACGGGCCTCCAGCGGCACAAATCCACGCTGCGATTTTTCCCACTGTCGGCATCGCTGCCGATTTTCCACGACGGGCCTGCAGGTTCACAAATCCGCGCTGCCGATTTTCCGCGACGGGCCTGCAGCGGCACAAATCCGCGCTGCCGATTTTTCTTCACTGTCGGCATCGCTGCGATTTTCCGCGACGGGCCTGCAGGTTCACAAAATCCGCGCTGCCGATTTTCCGCGACGGGCCTGCAGCGGCACAAATCCGCGCTGCCGATTTTTCCCACTGTCGGCATCGGTGCCGATTTTCCGCGACGGGCCTGCAGGTTCACAAATCTGCGCTGCCGATTTTCCAGACGGGCTGCAGCGGCACAAATCAGCGCTGCCGGATTTTTCCCACTAGTCGGCATCGCTGCCGCTGCCCCTGCCCCAGCGTGTACCTAGTAGCCTCTCCCGCGCGGGGGGGCAGGCCAAGAGCGCGGGGGGCCAGGGCCCGAAGGCAGCCCCCCCGCGGGGTAAGATAGCAAGCAGCAGGGGCTGTCCCCGCGTCAGCCCCGTTGCGCAGCGCAGCATGGTCTGCCTGGGAATCATTGCCGCGCGCGCGCGCGCCCAATCGCCCAAGAGCCAAGGGCCCCCAAGGGCCCCAGGCCCTCAGGCCCCAGGCCCCCAGGCCCCAGCGCCAGCGCCAAGCGCGGGCGCGAGCGGGCTGCGCGCGCGTGTGTGATTTTTATAGGGACGGTGGCCGGATATCGGGTCGTCGCCGGCCGGGAAAACGGGTCATCGATGGCGGCGTTACTTCGGGCCGTGAGGCCCCCCACGTTAGTCCGAGCGTCGCAGCAGCTCGCAAATCCCCCGCGCCCCATGGCCAGTCGGGGGGCACCCCATAAAGAGCTATAAGTGTTATTGCCAGCTCTGGCAGGGGGTAGACACTACTAGGTCCCAGCTGTCACCCCCCCTCTAAAAAAATTCATTTCTTGGTATTTTTGAGCTGAAAATTTTGCACATAGGTTGGCAAAAATCCAGGTCACCTCAGAAATAATCCCGGAATTTTTCGGGGTGGGGAAGTATTTTTTTTTATTTTCCTACCATTAAAAATCAAGGAAATACGCAAAAATAGGAACCGGCCCGGAATGACCCCAAATTCGGCTGGCAGCCTCACAAAAATATGGCTGATTTTACTGGATTGATTTCATGTGGAAAGCACGACGTTTTCTTGGCGGAATGCGGGAAAACCAGCAGCCCGCATGCCGCGGCCACCGGAGGAGCCCCGGGAAAACTCTTGCTTTCTCGGTCTTCGCCTCCCCTCACCACCATGGCAGGCCTCTAATCCCCCCATCAGCAGTTGTAGCCGATAGGGCAGTGATTTGAACGCCGCCGCGGGTAATCGCACCGGCCATCCCGGGGAGGAAGAGATCTCTTCTTCCAAGATAGCGAACAACACATCGGGAGTTATGTTGATAGGGCAGAGAATTGAATGACTCGTTGAGGGCAGCCGGGTCATCTCACCCCGTCCATCCCGAGCGGTGTTTTTCCGGCAGCCTCGGGGAAACTCTTGCTTTCACTGTCCGCTGCCCCCAGTCCCCACTCGCATCAGCCCACCGCACCAATAAGCCAACGCTGCGGACGAATCTGGCGACACAGTCCCACGGGCTGCCACTGCCCCAGTGTCTAGACCAACAGTCTTTTTCGTCAAGCCTTGGACTATGCAGTCCGTCCATCCAGACTCATCGTCACCACCTGCTGCCGATTCTGCCGACTTCGCCGATTTCGTCGGCGCTGCCGATTCCAGCATGCCCGCTGTGTCTGAACAGCCCCTGCTTCGTCAGCGCATCCCCTTGACGATTTTTCCTGCCTGGCCTGGACAGCCCAGCGTCCAGCCCATGTTCGTCAAAAAATCTGCGCTGCCGATTTTTCCCACTGTTGGCATCGCTGCCGATTTTTCCCATGTTGGCATCGCTGCCACTGCCCCAGCGTGAGCCTAGGCCCCCAGTCGTTTTCGTCAGGCTAGGACTATAAATCGTCCGGACTCATCGTCAGCACGGCTGCCGATTCTGCGACTTCGCCGATTTCGTCGGCGCTGCCGATTCCAGCACTGCCCGCTGTGTCTGAACAGCCCCTGCTTCGTCAGCGCATCCCCTTGACGATTTTTCCTGCCTGGCCTGGACAGCCCAGCGTCCAGCCCATGTTCGTCAAAAAATCTGCGCTGCCGATTTTTCCCACTGTTGGCATCGCTGCCGATTTTTCCCACTGTTGGCATCGCTGCCACTGCCCCAGCGTGAGCTAGGCCCCAGTCGTTTTCGTCAAGCCTAGGACTATAAATCGTCGACTCATCGTCAGCACCGGCTGCGATTCTGCCGACTTCGCCGATTTGTCGGCGCTGCCGATTCCAGCACTGCCCGCTGTGTCTGAACAGCCCCTGCTTCGTCAGCGCATCCCCTTGACGATTTTTCCTGATGGCCTGGACAGCCAGCGTCCAGCCCATGTTCGTCAAAAAATCTGCGCTGCCGATTTTTCCCACTGTTGGCATCGCTGCCGATTTTTCCCACTGTTGCATCGCTTTGCTCCCAGCGTGAGCTAGGCCCCAGTCGTTTTCGTAAGCCTAGGGACTATAAATCGTCCGGACTCATCGTCAGCAACGGCCGCCGATTCTGCCGACTTCGCCGATTTCGTCGGCGCTGCCGATTCCAGCCACTGCCCGCTGTGTCTGAACAGCCCTGCTTCGTCAGCGCATCCCTTGACGATTTTTCCTGTTGGCCTGGACAGCCCAGGTCCAGCCATGTTCGTCAAAAAATCTGCGCTGCGCCGATTTTTCCCACTGTTGGCATCGCTGCACTGCCCCAGCGTGAGCTAGGCCCCAGTCGTTTTCGTCAAGCCTAGGACTATAAATCGTCCGGACTCATCGTCAGCACGGCCGCGATTCTGCCGACTTCGCCGATTTCGTCGGCGCTGCCGATTCCAGCACTGCCGCTGTGTCTGAACACCCTGCTTCGTCAGCGCATCCCCTTGACGATTTTTCTGCCTGGCCTGGACAGCCCAGCGTCCAGCCCATGTTCGTCAAAAAATCTGCGCTGCGATTTTTCCCACTGTTGGCATCGCTGCGATTTTTCCACTGTTGGCATCGCTGCACTGCCCAGCGTGAGCCTAGGCCCCAGTCGTTTTCGTCAAGCCTAGGACTATAAATCGTCCCGGACTCATCGTCATGCTCCACTGCGGCCGCCGATTCTGCCGACTTCGCGATTTCGTCGGCGCTGCCGATTCCAGCACTGCCCGCTGTGTGTCTGAACAGCCCATGCTTCGTCAGCGCATCCCCTTGTCGATTTTTTCATGCCTGGCCTGGACAGCCCAGCGTCCAGCCTTGTTCGTAAATAAAAATCTGCGCTGCCGATTTTTTCCACTGTTGGCATCGCCTGCCGATTTTTTTCCACGGTTGGCATCGATGCACTCTGCCCCAGCGTGAGCCTAGGTCCCCAAGTCGTTTTCGTCAAGCCATGGACTTTTAAATCGTCCGGACTCATCGTCAGCACCGGCCGCCGATTCTGCCGACTTCGCCGATTTCGTCGGCGCTGCCGATTCCAGCACTGCCAGCTGTGTCTGAACAGCCCCTGCTTAGTCAGCGCATCCCCTTGACGATTTTTCCTGCATGGCCTGTCAGCCAGCGTCCAGCCGATGTTCGTCAAAAAATTCTGCGCTGCCGTTTTTCCCACTGTTGGCATCGCTGCCACTGCCCAAGCGTGTGCCTAGGCCCCAGTCGTTTTCGTCAAGCCTAGGAACTAATAAATAGGTCCGGAATCATCGTCAGCACGGCCGCCGATTCTGCCGGACTTCGCCGATTTCGTCGGCGCTTCCGATTCCAGCACTGCCCGCTGTGTCTGAACAGCCCCTGCTTCGTCAGCGCATCCCTTGACGATTTTTATGCCTGCCCTGGACAGCCCAGCGTTCCAGCCCATGTTCGTCAAAAA
>JAQIZT010000334.1:0-29424 GCA_029228515.1 Populus alba x Populus x berolinensis | reverse complement strand
GTTGAATGATAGTTTCAATGTTTTGAAATTTAAAAAAAATAATTTAGAAAAGTAAGTAGGATCTTTGTTGCTGATAGATGAAAGATAGTTTAAATGTTTTAAATGATGAAAATATTTTTTTTTACTAAAAATAAGTAGGATCTCTGCTTCTGATAGTTGATTGATAGTTTAAATGTTTTGAAATTTTCAAAATAATTTTTTAAGAAAAGTAAATAGGATCTCTGTTTCTCATACTTGAAAGATAGTTTAAATGTTTTAAAATTATGAAAATAATTTTTTTACAAAAATAAGTAGGATCTCTGCTTCTGATAGTTGATGATAGTTTAAATGTTTTGAAATTTTCAAAATAATTTTTTAGAAAAGTAAATAGGATCTCTGTTTCTCATACTTGAAAGATATTTTAAATATTTTCAAATTATGAAAATAATTTTATAACAAAATTAAGTAGGATCTCTGCTTCTGATAGTTGAATGATAGTGTAAATATTTTTGATATTTTCAAAATACTTTTTTTTAAAAAAAGTAACTAGGATCTCTGTTTCTCTATACTTGAAAGATAGTTTAAATATTTTCAAATTATGACAATTATTTTATAAAAAAAATAAATAGGATCTCTATTTTGATAGTTGATGATAGTTTATATGATTTCAAATTTAAAAAAAAAAGAATTTAGAAAAGCATGTAGGATCTTGGTTGCCTGATAGATGGAAAGATAGTTTAAATGTTTTAATATTATGAATATAATTTTTTTACTTGAAAAATAAGTAGGGATCTCTGCTTCTGTTATTTGATTCATAGGTTAAATGTTTTAAAATTTCAAAATATTTTTGTAAAAGAAAAGTAAATAGGATCTCTGTTTCTCATACTTCAAAGGATAGTTTAAATGTTTTTAAAAATTTTGGAAAAATAATTTGTTACAAACATAAGTAGGATCTCAGCTTCTGATTAGTTGTTGATTGATAGTTTAAATGTTTTGAAATTTATCAATATAATTTTTTTTTAGAAAAGTAAATAGGATCTCTAGTTTCTCATACTTGAAAGATATTTTAATTATTTTCCAAATTTATGAAAATAATTTTATACAAAAAATAAGTAGGATCTCATGCTTCTGATAGTAGAATGGATTAGTTTAAAATTTTGATAATTTTCAAAATAATTTTTTAAAAAAAGTTAATAGGATCTCTGTTTCTCATACATGAAAGATAGTTTAAATGTTTTCAAATTATGACAATAATTTTATAAAAAAAATATATTGGATCTCTATTTCTGATAGTTGAATGATAGTTTAAATGATTTGAAATTTAAAAAAAAATTTACGAAACGTATGTTGGATCTTGGTTGCTGATAGATGAAAGATAGTTAAAAATCGTTTTAATTTATGAAATAATATATTTTTTTTACTGAAATAAGTAGGATTCTCTGCTTCTGATATTTGATTTCATAGTTTAAATGTTTTAAAATTTTCAAAAATATTTTGTAAGAAAAGTAAATAGGATCTTTGTTGTCTTCATACTTCAAAGATTGTTTAAAATGTTTTAAAATTATGAAATTAATTTGTTTACAAAAATAAGTAGGCTCTCTGCTTCTGATAGTTCATTGATTGTTTTAATGTTTTGAAATTTTCAAAATATTTTTTTAAGAAAAGTAAATAGGATCTCTATTTTCATAGTTGTGAAAGATAGTTTAATTGTTTTCAAATTATGACAATAATTTTTAACAAAAAATAGTAAGTATCTCTATTTTGATAGTTGAATGATAGTTTAAATGTTTTGAAATTTACAAAAAAAAATTTAGAAAAGTAAGTAGGATCTTTGTTGCTGGTAGATGAAAAGATAGTTTAAATGTTTTAATATGATGAAAATATTTTTTTTACTAAAATATAGTAGGATCTCTGCTTCTGATAGTTGATTGATAGTTTAACTTGTGTTTGAAATTTTCAAAATTATTTTTAAGAAAAGTAAATAGGATCTCTGTTTCTCATACTTGAAAGATAGTTTAAACTGTTTTAAAATTATGAAAATATTTTGTTTACAGAAAATAAGTAGGGATCTCTGCTTCTGATAGTTGATTGATAGTTTAAATATTTCGAAATGTTCAAATTAATTTTTTTTTAAAAAAGTAACTCGGATCTCTGTTTCTCATACTTGGAAGATAGTTTTGAATATTTTCAAATTATGACAATAATTTTATAAAAAAATAAATAGGATCTCTATTTCTGTTAGTTGAATGATAGTTTAACTGATTTGAAAATTTAAACTAAAAATTTTAGAAAAGTATGTAGGATCTTGGTTGCGGATAGATGAAATGATAGTTTAAATGTTTTAATATTATGAAAATAATTTTTTTACTAAAATATTTAGAGATCTCTGCTTCTGATAGTTGATTGATAGTTTAAATGTTTTGGAATTTTCAAAATAAATTTTGTAAGAAAAGTAAAATAGGATCTCTCGTTTCCTCATACTTGAAAGATAGTTTTGGGAATGTTTTCAAATTACGGACATAATTTTTATAACAGAAGAATAAGTAGGATCTCTATTTCTGATAGTTGAATGATAGTTTCAAAGTTTTCAAATTTTTTATAAAAAATAAATTAGAAAAGTAAGTAGGATCTTTGTTGCTGATAGATGAAAGATAGTGTAAATGTTTTAATATGGATGACAATATTTTTTTTACTAAAATAGGGTAGGATCTCTGCTTCTGGATAGTTGGTTGATAGTTGAAAAAAATTGGGGTTTTTGATTTTTTCTAAATAATTTTTTAAGAAAAGTAAATAGGATCTCTTTATTCTCATACTTGAAAGATAGTTTTATATGTTTCAAATTATGACAATAATTTTATAACAAAAATAAAGTAGTATCTCTATTATCTGGTAGTTGAATGATAGTCAAATGTTTGGAAATTTAAAAAAAAAATTTTAGAAAAGTAAGTAGGATCTTTGTTCGTGGTTAGATGAAAGATAGGTTTAAATGTTTTAATATGATGTAAATAATAGTTTTTTTACAAATATTAGTAGGATCTCTACTTCTGATAAGTTGGGTTGATAGTTTAAATGTTTTGAAATTTTCAAAAATAATTTTTAAGAAAAGTAAATCGGATCTTTGTTTCTCATACTTGAAAGATAGTATAAATATTTTCAAAATTAGGGACAATAATTTTATAAACAAAAAATAAATAGGATCTCTATTCTGATAGTCGAATGATAGTTTTAACTGATTTGAAATTTAAAAAAAAATAATTTAGAAAAGTATGGAGGATCTTGGTTTGCTGATAGATGAAAGATTGTTTAAATGTTTTAATATGATGACTATATTTTTTTTACTAAAATAAGCTAGGATCTCTGCTTCTGATAGTAGGTTTGATAGTTTAAATGTTTTGAAATTTTCAAAATAATTTTTTAAGAAAAAAGTAAATAGGTTCTCTATTTCTCATAATTGAAAGTTAGTTTACATATTTTCAAGTTATGACAATAACTTTATAAACAAAATAAAGTAGGATCTCTACTTCTGATAGTTGAATGATAGGTTTAAATGATTTTGAAATTTAAAAAAAATACTTTAGAAAAGTTATTGTAGGATATTGGTTGCTGATAGATGAAAAGATAGTTTAAATGTTTTAATATGTTGACAATTTTTTTTTTCCACTAAAATATGTAGGATCTCTGCTTCTGATAGTTGGATTGATAGTTTATATGTTTTGAAATTTTCAAAATAAAATTGTAAGATAAGTAACTAGGATCTCTGTTTCTCATACTTGAAAGATAGTTTGAATGTTTTCAAGTTAAGAAAATAATAATAACAAAAATAAGTAGGATCTCTATTTTTGTTAGTTGAATGATAGTTGTCAATGTTTTTAAATTTAAAAAAAAAATTTAGAAAAGTAAGTTGGTTCTTTGTTTGCTGTAGATGAAAGATATTTTAAATGTTTTAAGATGTGAAAATATTTTTTTTCCAAAATATGTCGGTACTCTACTTCTGGATAGTTGGTTCATTAGTTTAAATATTTTGAATATTTTCAAAATAATGTTTTAAGAAAAGTAATAGGAATCTCTGTTTCTCATACTTGAAAGGTATAGTTTAAATGTTTTAAAAGTATGAAAAATAATTTTGTTTACAAAAATAAGTAGGATCTCTGCTTCTGTTAGTTGATTGATAGTTTAAATGATTTTTGAAAATTTTCAAAATAATTTTTTAAGAAAAGTAATAGCGAACTCTGTTTCTCATACTTGAAAGATAGTTTAATATTTTCAAATTATGACATTAATTTTATAACAAAAATAAGTAGGATCTCTTCTTCTGATAGTTGAATGAAAGTTTAAAATTTTTGAAATTTAAAAAAAAATGATTTTGAAAAGTAAGTAGGATCTTGGTTGCTGATAGATGAAAGATGGTTTAAATATTTTAATATGTATTGAAAATATTTTTTTTTAACTAAAATAAGTAGGGATCTCTGCTTCTGATAGGTTTGGTTGATAGATTTAAATGTTTTGTAATTTTCAAAATAATTTTTTAAGACAAGCAAATAGGATCTCCTTTTCCTCATACTTGAAAGAATAGTTTAAAATGTTTTCAAATTATGGACAATAATTTTATAACAAAAATAAGTAGTATCTCTATTTTGATAGTTGATGACAGTTTCAAAGTGTTGAGAATTTTAAAAACAATAATTTATAAAAGTAAGAGTAGGGATCTTTGTTGCTGGTAGAGGAAAGATAGTTTAAATGTTTTAATATGATGAAAATATTTTTTTTACTACAATAAGTAGGAATCTCTACTTCTGATAGTTGGTTTGATAGTTTAAATGTTTTGAAATTTTCAAATTAAATTTTTAAGGAAAAGTAACTAGGATCTCTGTTTTCTCATACTTGAAAGATAGTTTAAATGTTTTTTAAAATTATGATAATATTTTGTTTACAAAAATAAATTTTTAGGATCTCTGCTTCTGATAGTTGATTGATAGTTTAAAATGTTTTGAAATTTTCAAAAATAATTTTTTAAGAAAAGTAAATAGGATCTCTTTTTCTCATACTTGATAGATAGTTTAAATATTTTCAATTTATGACAATAATTTTATAACAAAAATAAGTAGAATCTCTACTTCTCATAGTTGAATGATAGTTTAAAATGTTTTGAAATTAAAAAAAAAAAATAATTTAGAAATTATGTAGGATCTTGGTTGCTTGAGTAGATGAAACGATAGTTTACATGTTTTAATATGATGAAAATATTTTTTTTACAAAAAATAAGTAGGATCTCTGCTTCTGATAGTTGATTGATGAGTTTAAATGTTTTTGAAATTTTCAAAATAATTTTTTAAGAAAAAGTCAATAGGATCTCTTATTTCTCATACTTGAATGATAGTTTAAATGTTTTCCCAAATTTATGACAAATAATTTTATAACAAAAATAAGTAGTGATCTCTACTTCTGATAGTTGAATGATAGTTTAAATGTTTTGAATTTTAAAAAAAAAAATTTAGAAAAAGTATGTAGGATCTTGGTTGCTGATAGATGAAAGATAGTTTAAATGTTTTATTATGATGAACAATATTTTTTTTTACTCAAAATAAGTAGGATCTCTGCTTCTGATAGTTTGGTTGATATTTTAAATGGTTTTTGAATTTTTCAAAATAATTTTTTAAAGAAAAGTAAAATGGATCTATGTTTTCTCATTCTTGAAAGATAATTTTTAAATGTTTTTTAAATATTATGAAAATAATGTGTTTACCAAAAAATAAGGAGGATCTCTGCTTCTGATAGTTGATTAATAGTTTAATATGTTTTGAACTTTTCAAAATATTTTTGTAAGAAAAGTAAATAGGATCTCTGCTTCTCATACTTGAAAGATGGTTTAAAACATTTTCAAATTATGACAATAATTTTATAACAAAAATAAGTAGGTTCTCTCCTTCTGATAGTTGAATGATAGTTTAGATTGTTTTGAAATTTTTTAAAAATAATCATGTAGAACTGTATGTAGGATCTTGGTGCTGATAGATGAAAGAAAGTTTGAAATGTTCCTATTTAATATGATGAAAATATTTTTTTTACTAAAAATAATGTATGATCTCTGCTTCTGATAGTTGGTTGATAGTTTAAATGTTTTGAAATTTTCAAAATATATTTTTAAAGAAAAGCCAAATAGGATCTCTTTTTCTCATACTTGAAAGATAGTTTAAATGTTTTCAAATTATAACATTAATCTTTTATACACCAAAAATAAGTAGTATCTCTATTTTTGATAGTTGAAATTGACAGTTTCAATGTTTTGAAATTTAAAAAAAATATTTAGAAAAGTAAGTAGGATCTTTGTTGCTGGTAGATGAAAGATAGTTTAGATGTTTTATTATGTTGAAAATATTTTTTTTCTAAAATAAGTAGGATCTTTTCTTCTGAATAGTTGGTTGATAGTTTTAATGTTTTGAAATTTTCAAAATAATTTTATTAAGAAAAGTAAATAGGATCTCTATTTCTCATACTTGAAAGATAGTTTAAATATTTTCCAAATATGACAATAATTTTATAACAAAAATAAGTAGGTTCTCTACTTCTGATTGTTGATTATGATAGTTTAAATGTTTTTAAATTTAAAAAAAAAAAAAAATTTAGAAAAGTATGTAGGATCTTGTTGCTGTATAGATGAAAGATAGTTTAAATGTTTTAATATGTTGAAAATATTTTTTTTACTAAAATAAGTAGGTGATCTCTGCTTCTGGATAGTTGATTCATAGTTTTAAATGTTTTAAAATTTTCAAAATACTGTTTTTATGAAAAGTAAATAGGATCTCTGTTTCTCATACTTGAAAAATTGTTTAAATATTTTCAAATTATGACAATAATTTTAAGGAACAAAAATAACTAGGATCTGTAGTTTTGATAGTTGGAATGATAGTTTAAATGTTTTGAAATTTAAAAAAAAATAATTTAGAAAAGTATGTAGGATCTTGGTTGCTGGATAGATGAAAGATAGTTTAAAAAGTTTTAATATGATGAAAATATATTTTTTACAAAAAATAAGTAGGATTCTCTGCTTTATGATAGTTGATTGATGGCTTTAATTGTTTTGAAATTTTCAAAAATAATTTTGTAAGAAAAGTAAAATAGGTTATTTGTTTCTCATACTTGAAAGATAGTTTAAATATTTTGAAATTATGACAATAATTTTATAACAAAAAATAAGTAGGATCTCTATATTGGATAGTTGATAAGATAGTTTAAATGTTTTGAAATTTTAAAAAAAATAATTTAGGAAAAGCATGTAGGATCTTGGTTGCTGATAGATGAAAGATAGTTTAAATGTTTTAATATGTGGTGAAAAATATTTTTTTTACTAACATTAGTAGGATCTCTGCTTCTGATAGTTCGTTGTTAGTTTAAATGTTTTGTAATTTTCAAAATTATTTTTTAAGAAATGTAAATAGGATCTCTTTTTCTCATACTTGTAACATAGTTTAAATGTTTTCAAACTTATGACAATAATTTTATAACTCAAAAATAAGTAGTTATCTCTATTTCTGATAGTTGTATGATAGTTCAAATGTTTTGAAATTTAAAAAAAAAATTTAGGAAAAAGTAAGTAGGATCTTGTTGCTGGTAGATGAAAGGTATAGTTTCAATGTTTTAATATGATGAAAATATTTTTTTTACTAAAATAAGTAGGATCTCTGCTTCGGATAGTTCGTTGATAGTTTTAAATGTTTTGATCATTTTCAAAATAATTTTCTTAAGAAAAGTATATAGGATCTCTATTTCTCATACTTGAAACATAGTTATCAATGTTTTAAAATTATGAAAATAATTTGTTTACAACAATAAGTAGGTTCTCTGCTTCTGATAGTTGCCTTGATAGTTTAAAATGTTTTGAAAAATTTCAAAATTATTTTTTAAGAAAAAGTTATAATAGGATCTCTGTTTTCTCATACTTGAAAGATAGTTTAAATATTTTCAAATTATGACAATAATTTTATAACCATATATAAGTAGGATCTCTCCATCTAATAGTTGAATGATAGTATAATTGTTTTGAAATTTTTTTAAAAATAATTTAAAAAAGTCATGTAGGATCTTGAGTTGCTGAATAGATGAATGATAGTTTAAATATTTTAAATATGATGAAATATTTTTTTTAGTAAAATAAGTAGGATCTCTGCTTCTGATAGTTGTTGATAGTTTTAAAAGTTTTGAAATTTTCAAAATAATTTTTAACGAAAGCAAATAGGAATCTCCTTTTCTCATACTTGGAAAGTTAGTTTAAATGTTTTCAAATTATGACAAATTTTGTATAACAAAAATAAGTAGTATCTCTATTTCTGATCGGTTGAAATGACAGTTTCTAAAGTGTAGAAATTTTAAAAACAATAATTTATACAAGTAAGGAGGATCTTGTTGCTGGTAGTTGAAAGATAGTTTAAATTATGTTTTAATATGTTGAAAATATTTTTTTTTACTAAAATAAGTAGGATCTCTACTTCTCGATAGTTGGTTGATAGTTTTAAATGTTTTGAAATTTTTCAAAATTAATTTTTTAAGAAAAGGTAACTAGGATCTCTGTTTCTCATACTTGAAAGATAGTTTAAATGTTTTTAAAAATTATGAAAATAATGTGTTACAAAAATAAATAGGATCTCTGCTTGCTGATAGTTGATTGATTAGTTTTAAATGGTTTTGAAATTTTCAAAATAATTTTTTAAGAAAAGTAAAATAGGATTCTTGTTTCTCATACTTGAAAGATTCGTTTAAATATTTTCAAATAATGACAATTAATTTTATAACAAAAAATAAGTTGGATCTCTATTCTGATAGATGAATGATAGTTTAAATGTTTTGAAATTAAAAAAAAAATAATTTAGAAAAGTATGTAGGATTCTTGGATGCTGATAGATGAAAGTTAGTTTAACTGTTTTAATATGATGAAAATATTTTTTTACAAAAATAAGTAGGAATCTCTGCTTCTGATAGTTGATTGATAGTTTAAATGGGTTTTGATATTTTCAAATAATTTTTAAAGAAAAGTAAATTAGGATTCTCTGTTCTCATACTTGATAGATAGTTTAAATGTTTTAAAATTATGAAGATTATTTGTTTTACAAAAATAAGTAGGATTCTCTGCTTCTGATAGTTGATTGATAGTTTAAATGTTTTGAAATTTTCAAAATAATTTTTTAAGAAAAGTAAATAGGATCTCTGTTTCTCATACTTGAAAGATATTTTAAATATTTTCAAATTATGAAATAATTTTTTAACAAAAATAAGTAGGATCTCTGCCTTTGATAGTTGAATGATAGTTTTACTGTTTTGAAATTTTTTTTACAAAATAATTTAAAAAAGTATGTAGGATCTTGGTTGCTGATAGATGAAAGATAGTTTTATAAATGTTTTAATATTATGGAATAAATTTTTTACTAACATAAGTTCGGTCTCTGCTTCTGATAGTTGATTGATAGTTTAAATGGATTTCTTAAAATTTTCAAAAATTAAATTTTTAAAGAAAAGTAAATAGGATTCTCTGTTTCTCATACTTGAAAGATAGTTTAAATATTTTCAAATTATGGACAATAATTTTTATAACAAAAATAAGTAGGGATCTCTACTTCTGATAATTTGAATGATAGTTTAAATGTTTTGAAATTTAAAAAATAATAATTTAGACAAAGTATGGTAGGATCTTGGTTGCGGATAGTTGAAAGCTAGTTTAAAATGTTTTATCTATGATGAAAATATTTTTTTTACTTAAAATAAGTAGGATCTCTGCTTATGATTGTTGGTTGATAGTTTAAAATGTTTTGAAGTTTTCATAATAATTTTTTAAGAAAAGTAAATAGGATCTCTATTTCTCATACTTTCAAACATAGCTTTAACATGTTTTCAAATTATGACAATAATTTTATAACAAAAATAAGTAGGATCTGTATTTCTGATAGTTGATATGATAGTTTCTATGTTTTCAAATTAAAAAAAAAAATAATTTAGAAAAGTAAGTAGAATCTTTAATGCTGATAGATGAAAGATAGTTTTAAATGTTTTAAATATGCTGAAAATATTTTTTTTACTAAAATAAGTTTAGGATCTCTGCTTTTGATTAGTTGGTTGATAGTTTATATGTTTTGAAATTTTCAAAATAATTTTTTAAAGAAAAGCAAATAGGATCTCTTTTTATTACTTGAAAGATAGTTTAAAAGTTTTCAAATTATGACATTAATTTTTAACAAAAATAAGTCAGTTTCTTATTTTGATAGTTGAATGATAGTTTCAATGTTTTCAAATTTAAAAAAAAATCATTTAGAAAAGTAAGTAGGATCTTTGTTGCTGGTAGATGAAAGATAGTTTAAATGTTTTAATATGATGAAAATATTTTTTTTACTAAAATAAGTAGGGTCTCTGCTTCTCGATAGTGGATTGATAGTTTAAATGTTTTTGAAATTTTCAAAATAATTTTTTATGAAAAGTAAATAGGATTATCTATTTCTCATACTTGAAAGATAGGTTTAAATGTTTTAAAATTATGAAAATAATTTGCTTTACAAAAAATATGTAGGATCTTTTGCTTCTGATAGTTGATTGATAGTTTAAAAAGTTTTGAAATTTTCATAATAATTTGTTAAGAAAAGTAAATAGGATCTCTGTTTCTCATACTTGAAAGAGATAGTTTAAATATTTTCAAATTATGGACAAATAATTTTATAACAAACATAAGTAGGATCTCTACTTCTGATAGTTGAATGATAGTTTTAAATGTTTTAATTTTTTTAAAAAATAATTTAGAAAATGTATGTTGGATCTCGGTTGCTGATAGATGAAAGATAGTTTAAATGTTTTAATATTATGAAATAATTTTTTAGTAAAATAAGTAGGATCTCTGCTTCGGATAGTTGATTGATAGTTTTAAATGTTTTAAAATTTTCAAAATAATTTTTTAAGAAAAGTAAATAGGATCTCTGTTTCTCATACTTGAAAGATAGTTTAAATGTTTTCAAATAATGACCAATAATTTTATAACAAAATAGAGTTAGGAGGATCTTCTATTTGTATAGTTGATTGATAGTTTCAATGTTTTTCAAATTAAAAAAAAATAATTTAGGAAAGTATAGTAGGATCTTTGTTGCTGTTAGATATGAAAGATAGTTTAAATGTTTTAATATGATGAAAATAATTTTTTTTACTAAAATAAGTTGGATCTCTCGCTTCTGATGTGTTGATTGTTAGTTTAAATGTTTTGAAATTTTCAGAATAATTTTTTAAGAATAAAGTAAATAGGATTTTATATTTCTCATACTTGAAAGAACGAGTTTAAAGTTGTTTTCAAATTTTGACAATAATTTTATAACAAAAATAAGTAGGATCTCTATTTCTGATTAGTTTGAATGATTAGTTTCAAAAGTTTTGAAATTTTTAAAAAAAAAAATTTTAGAAAAGTAAGTTTGATCTTTGTTGCTGGTAGATGAAAGATTGTTTAAATGTTTGAATATGATGTAAATATTTTTTTTTTTGTTTACTAAAATACAGTAGGGTCTCTGCCCTTCTGATAGTTGGTTGATAGTTTAAATCTTTTGAAATTTTCAAAATAATTTTTTAAGAAAAGTAAATAGGATCTCTATTTCTCTTACTTGAGAGATAGTTTAAATGTTTTATAATTATGAAAATAATGTGTTTACAAAAGTAAGTAGGATCTCTGCTTCTGATAGTTGATTGATAGGATTTAAATGTTTTTGTAATTTTCAATAAATAATTCTTTTAAGAAAAGTAAATAGGATCTCTGTTTTTATACTTGAAAGATAGTTTAATTATTTTCAAATTATGACAATAATTTTATAACAAAAATAAGTAGGATCCTCTATTCTGATAGTAGAATGATAGTTTAAATGTTTTTAATTTTTTTAAAAAAAATAATTTAAGAAAAAGTATGTAGGATCTCGGTTGCTGATAGATGAAAGATAGTTTAAATGTTTTAATATTATGGAATAATTTTTTTAGTAAAAATAAGTAGGATCTCAGCTTCTGATAGTTGATTGATAGTTTAAATGTTTTAAAATTTTCAAAATAATTTTTTTAAGAAAAGTAAATAGGATCTCTGTTTCTCATACTTGAAAGATAGTTTAAATGTTTTTTCAAATTATGACAATAATTTTATAACAAAACATAAGTAGGATCTCTATTTGTGTTAGTTGAATGATATTTTCAATGTTTTCAAAATTTTAAAAAAAAAATAATTTTGAAATGTTTAAGTAGGATCTTTGTTTGCTGTTTAGATGAAAGATAGTTTAAATGTTGTAATATGATGAAACAGAATTTTTTTACTTAAAAATAAGTAGGATCTCTTACTTCTGATAGTTGATTGATAGTTTAAAAGTTTTGAAATTTTCATAAATAATTTTTAAGAAAAGTGAATAGGATTTCTTTTTCTCATACTTGAAAGAGAGTTTACAATGTTTTCAAATTATGACTATAATTTTATAACCAAAAATAAGTAGGATCACTATTTCTGATAGTTGGAATGATTGTTTCAAAGTTTTGGAAATTTTAAAAAAAAAAATTAGAAAAGTAAGTAGGATCTTTGTTGCTGGTTGATGAAAGATAGTTTTAATATTTTCACATTAAGACAATAATTTTTATAACAAAAATTAAGTAGGATCTATACTTCTCTTTTGTTGATATGATAGTTTAAATGTTTTGAAATTAAAAAAAAATATTTAGAAAAGTATGCTAGGATCTTGATGTTGCTGATAGATGACAGATAGTTTAAATGTTTTAATATGATGAAAATATTTTTTTTACAAAAATAAGTAGGGAGCTCTGCTTCTGATAGTGGATTGATATTCTTAAATGTTTTGAAATTTTCAAATTCATTTTTTAAGAAACGTAAATAGGATCTCTATTTCTCATACTTGAATGATAGTTTAAATGTTTTCAAAAATGTATGACAAGAATTTTATAACAAAAATAAGTAGGATCTCTACTTCTGATAGTTGAATGATAGTTTAAATGTTTTGAAATTTAAAAAAATATTAATTTAGAAAAAGTATGTAGGATCTTGGTTGCTGATAGATGAAAGATAGTTTAAATGTTTTTAATTTGATGAAAATATTTTTTTTATAAATAAGTAGGATCTCTGCTTCTGATTAGTTGGTTGATATTTCTAAAGGTTTTGAAATTTTCAAAATTAAGTTTTTATGAAAAGTAAAATAGGGATCTCTGTTTCTCATACTTGAAAGATAGTTTAAATGTTTTAAAATTATGAAAATAATTTGTTTACAAAAATATGTTAGGAATCTCTGCTTCTGATAGTTGATTGTTGGTTTAAATGTTTTGAAATTTTCAAAATAATTTTTTAAGAAAAGTTAAAAGGATCTCTGTTTCTCTTACTTGAAAGATAGTTTAAACAATTTTCGAATTTTTATGACAATAAATTTTATAACAAAAATAAGTAGGTTCTCTCCTTCTGATAGTTGAAGGATAGTTTAAATGTTTTGAAATTTTTTAAAAAAATAAATTTAGAACAGTATGTAGGATCTTGGTTGCTGATAGATGAAAGATAGTTTAAATGTTTTAATATTATGGAATTAATTTTTTTACTAAAATAAGTACGGTCTCTGCTTCTGATAGTTGATTGATAGTTTTAATGTTTTATAATTTCAAAAGAATTTTTTAGGAAATGTAACTAGGATCTCTGTTTCTCATACTTGAAAGATAGTCAAAATGTTGTTAATTATGATGAAAATATTTTTTTTTACTAATATAAGTAGGAACTCTGCTTCTGATAGTTAGTTGATAGTTTAAATGTTTTGAAATTCTTCAAAATAATTTTTTAAGAAAAGCAAATAGGATACTCTTTTTCTAATACTTGAAATTTAGTTTAAATGTTTTCAAATTATAACAATAATTTTATAAATAAAATAAGTAGTATCTCTATTTTTGATAGTTGAATGACAGTTTCAAAGTTTTGAAATTTAAAAAAAAAATATTTAGAAAAGTAAGTAGGATCTTTGTTGCTTGGTTAGATGAAAAGTAGTTTAGATGTTTTTATTTATATGATTGGAAAATATTTTTTTTACTAAAATAAGTAGGATCTTTGTCTTTCTGATAGTTGGTTGTTAGTTTATTTAAATGTTTTGAAAAATTTTCAAAATAATTTTTTAGCAAAAGTAAATAGGATCTCTATTTCTCTATACTTGAAAGATAGTTTAAATATTTTTCAAATTTATGACAATAATTTTATTAACAAAAATAAGTTAGTATCTCTACTTCTGATAGTTGAATGATAGTTTAAATGTTTTTTAAATTTAAAAAAAAAAATTTAGAAAAGTATGTAGGATCTTGGTTGCTGATAGATGAAAGATAGGTTTAAATGTTTTAATATGATGATAATATTTTTTTTTACAAAAATAAGTAGGATCTCTGCTTTTGATAGTTGATTCTAGTTTAAATGTTTTTAAAATTTTCAAATTATTTTTTAAGAAAAGTAAATAGGATCTCTGTTTCTCATACTTGAAAAATAGTTTAAATGTTTTCAAATTTTGACAATAATTTTAGAAACAAAAATAAATAGGATCTTGTAGTTTTGATAGTTGAATGATAGTTTAAATGTTTTGAAATTTAAAAACACATTAATTTAGAAAAGTATGTACGATCTTGGTTTTGCTGATAGATGAAAGATAGTTTAAAAGTTTTAATATGATGAAAATATATTTTTTACAAAATAAGTAGGATCTCTGCTTACGGATCGTTGATTGATAGTTAAAATGTTTTGAAATTATCTAAATAAATTTTGTAGAAAAGTAAATAGGATATTTGTTTCTCATACTTGGAAAGATAGTTTAAATATTTTGAAATTATGACAATAATTTTATAACAAAATGAAGTTGGATCTCTACTTCTGATAGTTGAATGATAGTTTAAATGTTTTGAAATTTAAAAAAAAATAATTTAGAAATGCATGTAGGATCTTGGTTGCTGATAGATGAAAGATTTTTTTTTTTTTAGTTTTTAAAAAATTTTTGTGTTAAATATGATGAAAATTATTTTTTTTACTAAATAAAGTAGGATCTCTGCTTCTGATAGTTGGTTGATAGGTTTTAATGTTTTGAAATTTTCAAAACAATTTTTTAAGAAAAGTAAATTAGGATCTCTTTTTCTCATTAATTGAAACATAGTTTATTGTTTTCAAATTATGACAATTAATTTTATAACAAAAATAAGTAGTATCTCTATTTCTGATAGTTGAATGATAGTTTCAAATTTTTGAAATTTAAAAAAAAAAAAATTTTAGAAAAGTAAGTAGGATCTTTGTTGCTTGGTAGATGAAAGATAGTTTGAAATGTTTTTAATATGATGAAATATTTTTTTTACTAAAATAAGTAGGATCTCTGCTTCTGATAGTTCGGTTGATAGTTTAAATGTTTTGGAAATTTTCAAAATAATTTTTTAGAGTAAAAGTAAATAGGATCTCTTTTCTAATACTTGCAAAAACATAGTTTAAATGTTTTCAAATTTATGACAATAATTTTATAAACAAAAATAAGTAGTATCTCTATTTCTGATAGTTGAATTGATAGTTTCAATGTTTTGAAAAATTTTTTAAAAAAAAAAATTTAGTGAAAAAGTAAGTAGGATCTTTGTTGCATGATAGATGAAAAGATAGTTTAAATGTTTTAATATGATGAAAATATTTTTTTTTTACTAAAAATAAGTAGGATCTCTGCTTGCTGATAGTTTGGTTGATTTGTTTAAATGTTTTGAAATTTTCAAATAATTTTTTTTAAGAAAAGTAAATAGGATCTCTATTTCTCATACTTGAACATAGTTTAATTGTTTTAAAATTATGAAAATAATTTGTTTACAAAAATAAGTAGGATCTCTATTCTGAATAGTTGCTTGATAGTTTAAATGTTTTGAAATTTTCAAATTAATTTTTTTAAGAAAAGTAAATAGGAGCTCTGTTTCTATTACTTGTAAGATAGTTTAAATATTTTCAAATTATGACACTAATTATATAACTAAAATAAGTAGGATCTCTATTCTGATAGTTGTGAATGGATAGTTATTAGTTTTGAAATTTTTTTAAAATAATTTTAAAAAAGTATGTAGGATCATGGTTGCAGATAGATGGTAGATAGTTTAAATGTTTTGAATATTATGGAAAATATTTTTTTTCTAAATAAGTAGGATCTCTGCGTCGGATAGTTGATTGTTAGTTTAAATGTTTAAAAATTTTCAAAAATAATTTTTTAATGAAAAGTAATAGGATCTCTGTTCTCTTACTTGAAAGTTAGTTTAAAATGTTTTATAATTATGAAAATAATTTGTTTACAAAAAATAAATTGGATCTCTGCTTCTGATAGTTGATTGATTGTTTAAATGTTTTGAAATTTTCAAAAATAATTTTTAAAGAAAAGTAAATAGGATCTCTGTTTCTCATACTTGAAAGATAGTTTAATTGTTTTTAATTATGAAAAATAATTAGTTACAAAAATAAGTAGGATCTCTGCTTCTGATAGTTGTTTGATAGTTTAAAATGTTTTGAAATTTTCAAAATAATTTTTTAAGAAAAGTAAATAGGATCTCTGTTTCTAATACTTGAAAGATATGTTTGAATATTTTCAAGTTATGAAAATAATTTTATAACAAAAATATAAGTAGGATCTCTGCTTCTGATAGTCGAATGATAGTTTAAATGTTTTGAAATTTTTTTAAAAAATATTTTAATTTAAATAAGTATGTAGGATCTTGGTTGTTGATAGATGAAAGATAGTTTAAATGTTTTTAATATTATGGAAATAATTTTTTACTAAAATAAGTACGGTCTCTGCTTCTGTTAGTTGAATGATAGTTTAAATTGTTTTAAAATTTTCAAAATAAATTTTTTAAGAAATGTAAATAGGAATCTCTGTTCTCATACTTGGAAATATAGTTTAAATATTTTTAAATGATGACTTAATTTTTAACAAAAAATAGTAGGATCTATACTTCTGATAGTTGAATGATAGTTTTTAAATGTTTTGAAATTAAAAAAATAATAATTTAGAAAAGTATGTAGGATCTTGGTTGCTGATAGATGAAAGATAGTTTTAAATGTTTTTATATGATGAAAATATTTTTTTTTACTAAAATAAGTAGGATCTCTGCTTAGATAGTTGGTTGTATAGTTTAAATGTTTTGAAAATTTTCAAAATAATTTTTTAAGAAAAGTAATAGGATCTCTATTTCTCATACTTCAAACATAGTTTAAATGTTTTCAAATTATGACAATAATTTTATAACAAAAATAAGTAGGATCTGTATTTCTGATAGTTGAATGATAGTTCAAATGTTTTCAAATTTAAAAAAAAATAATTTAGAAAAGTATGTAGGATCTTGGTTGCTGATAGATGAAAGATAGTTTTAAATGTTTTAATATGGATGAAAATATTTTTTTTACAAAAATAAGTAGGATCTCTCGCTTCTGATAGATGATTGATAGTTTAAATGTTTTTGAAATTTTCAAAATAATTTTTTAAGAATAGTAAATAGGGTCTTTATTTCTTCAATAACTTGATGATAGTTTAAATGTTTTCAAATTATTGACAATAATTTTATAACAAAAAATAAGTAGGAGTCTCTACTTCTGATAGCTTGAATGATAGTTTAACTGGTTTGAAATTTAAAAAAAAATAATTTAGAAAAGTATGTTAGGATCTTGGTTGCTGATAGTTGAAAGATAGTTTAAATGTCTTTAATATGTTGAAAATATTTTTTTTACTAAAATAAGTAGGATCTTTTCTTCTGATAGTTGTGATAGTTTTTTTTAAAATGTTTTGAACATTTTCAAAATAATTTTTTAAGAAAAGTAAATAGGATCTCTATTTCTCATACTTGAAGGATAGTTTAAATATTTTCAAATTATGACAATAATTTTATAACAAAAATTAAGTAGGATCTCTTCTTACTGATAGTTGAATGATAGTTTAAAATGTTTTTAAATTTTAAAAAAAAAAAATTTAGAAAAGTATGTAGGATCTTGGTTCGTGTTAGATGAAAGATAGTTTAAATGTGTTAACGATGATGAAAATATTTTTTTACAAAAATAAGTAGGATCTCTGCTTCTGATAGTTGATCATAGTTTAAATGTTTGTTTAAAAATTTTCAAAATAATTTTTTAAGAAAAGTAAATAGGATCTCTGTTTTCTCATACTTGAAAAATTGTTTAAATGTTTTCAAATTATGACAATAATTTTAGAACCAAAAATAAATAGGATCTGTAGTTTTGATAGTTTGAATGATAGTTTAAATGTTTTCGAAATTTAAAAAAAAATAATTTAGATAAAGTATGTAGGATCTTGGTTTGTCTGATAGATGAAAGATAGTTTATTAAAGTTTTAAATATGATGAAAATATAATTTTATACAAAAATAAGTAGGATCTTCGCTTCTGATACGTTGAGTGATAGGTTAAATGGATTTTGAATTTTTCAAAAAATTTTTTTAGTAAGAAAAGTAATTAGGTATCTTTGTTTCTCATACTTGAAAGATAGTTTAAATATTTTGAATTCATGACAATAATGTTATAACAAAAATAAGTATGGATCTCTACTTCTGATAGTTGAATGATAGTTTAATTGTTTTGAAATTAAAAAAAAAATAATTTAGAAAAGCATGTAGGAATCTTGGTTGATGATAGAATGAAAGATAGTTTAAAATGTTTTTAAAATGATGAAAATATTTTTTTTTTTTTACTACAAATAAGTAGGATCTCTGCTTCTGATAGTTGGTTTGATAGTTTAAATGTTTTGAAATTTTCATAAACCATTTTTTTTTAAGAAAAGTAAATAGGATCTCTTTTTCTTCATAATTGAAACATAGTTTTAATTGTTTTTCAAAGTATGACATTAATTTTATAACCAAAAATATGTTGTATCTCTGTTTCTGATAGTTGATTGATAGTTCTCAAAGTTTTGTAATTTAAAAAAAAAAATTTAGAAAAGTAAGTAGGGATCTTTGTTGCTGGTAGATGAACACATAGTTTAAATGTTTTGAATATGATGAAAATATTTTTTTTACTAAAATAAGTAGGATCTCTGCTTCTGTTAGTTCGTTGATAGTTTATAATGTTTTGAAATTTTTCAAAATAATTTTTATGAAAAGTAAATAGGATCTCTTTTTATACATTACTTGAAACATAGTTTAAATGTTTTCAAATTATGACAATAATTTTTATTAACAAAAATAAAGTAGTATCTCTATTTTGATAGTTGAATGATAGTTTCAAAGTTTTGAAATTTAAAAAAAAAAAATTTAGAAAAGTAAGTAAGGATCTTTGTTGCTGTAGATGAAAGATAGTTTCAATGTTTTAATATGATGAAAATATTTTTTCTTACTAAAATAAGTAGGATCTCTGCTTCTGATTAGTTCCGTTGATAGTTTAAATGATTTGAAATTTTCAAAATAATTTTATAAGAAAAAGTAAATAGGATCTCTATTTCTCATACTTGAAACATAGTTTAAATGTTTTTAAAATTATGAAAATAATTTGTTTACAAAATGAAGTAGGTTCTCTGCTTCTGATAGTTGCTTGATAGTTTAACTGTTTTGAAATTTTCTAAATAATATTTTTAGAAAAGTAAATAGGATCTCTGTTTCTCATACTTGAAAGATAGTTTAAATATTTTCAAAATTATGACAATAATTTTATAACAAAAATAAGTAGGATCTCTACTTCTGATAGTTGAATGATAGTTTAATTGTTTTGAAATTTTTTTTAAAAAATAATTTAAAAAAGTATGTAGGATCTTGGTTGCTGATAGATGAAAGATTTAGTTTAAATGTTTTAATATTATGGAATATTTTTTTTACTTAAAATAAGTAGGATCTTCTTGCTTCTGTTATTTGATTGTGTAGTTTAAATCGTTTTAAAATTTTCAAAAATAATTTTTAAGAGGGAAGAAAAAAAAACAAAAAAAAGGTAAATAGGATCTCTGTTCTCATACTTGAAAGTTAGTTTAAAATGTTTTTAAAATTATGAAAATAATTTGTTTACAAAAATAAATAGGATTCTCTTGCTTCCTGATAGTTGATTGATAGTTTAATTGTTTTGAAAATTTTCAAAATAATTTTTAAAGGAAAAGTAAATAGGATCTCTGTTTCTCATACTTGAAAGATAGTTTAAATGTTTTAAATTTATGAAAATAATTTTTTTTTCGTTTTCAAAATAAGTAGGATCTCTGCTTCTGATAGTTTGATTGATAGTTTTAAGTGTTTTGAAATTTTCAAAATAATTTTTTAAGAAAAGTAAATAGGATCTTGGGTTCTCATACTTGAAAGATATTTTAAATATTTTCAAATTCTTGAAAATAAATTTTTATAACAAAAATAAGTAGGATCTCTGCTTCTGATAGTTGAATGATTGTTTAAGTGAATGTTTTGAAATTTTTTTTAAAAAATAATTTAGAAAAGTATAGTAGGATCTTGGTTGATGATATAGATGAAAGATTGTTTATATGTTTTAATAGTATGGAAATAATTTTTTACTAAATTAAGTACGGTCTCTGCTTCTGATAGTTGATTGATAGTTTAAATGTTCTTATAATTTTTCAAAATAATTTTTTAAGAAAAGTAAATAGGGATCCTCAGTTTCTCTTACTTGAAAAGCTAGTTTTAATATTTTCAAATTATGACAATAATTTTATAACAAAAATAAGTAGGATCTATACTTCTGATAAATTGAATGATAGTTTAAAATGTTTTGCAATTTAAAAAATAATAATTTAGAAAAGTATGTAGGATCTTGGTTGCTGCAGATGAAAGATAGTTTAAATGTTTTTATATGAATGAAAATATTTTTTTTTACTAAAATAAGTAGGATCTCTTGCTTATGATAGTTGGTTGTTAGTTTAAATGTTTTGAAATTTTCAATATAATTTTTTAAGAAAAGTTAAATAGGGATCGATTTTATCATACTTCAAACATAGTTTAAATGTTTTCAAATTATGACAATAATTTTATTAACAAAAATAAGTAGGATCTGTTATTTCTGATAGTTGAATGATAGTTTCAATGTTTTGAAATTTTAAAAAAAAAAAAAATAATTTAGAAAAGTAAGTAGAATCTTTATTGCTGATAGATGAAAGATAGTTTATATGTTTTAATATGCTGAATATATTTTTTTTACTCAAAATAAGTAGGATCTCTTGCTTATGATAGTTGGTTGATAGTTTAAATGTTTTGACAATTTTCAAAATAATTTTTTAAGAAAAAGAAAATAGGATCTCTTTTTTCATACTTGAAAGATAGTTTAAAAGTGTTTCACAAATTATGACAATTTATTTTATAACAAAAATAAGTAGTATCTCTATTTTGATAGTTGTAATGCATGATAGTTTCAATGTTTCAATATTAAAAAAAATCATTTAGAAAATTTAAGTAGGATCTTTGATGCTTGGTAGAATGAAAGATAGTTTAAATGTTTTAATATGATGAAAATATTTTTTTTACTAAAATAAGTAGGGTCTCTGCTTATGATTAGTTGGTTGATAGTTTAAATGTTTTGAAATTTTCAAAATAATTTTTTAAGAAAAGTAAATAGGATCTCTATTTTCCTCATACTTTGAAGATAGTTTTAAATGTTTTAAAATTATGAAATAATTGTTTACAAAATTAAGTTAGGAATCTTTGCTTCGTGATAGTTGTTTGATAGTTTAAATGTTTTGAAATTTTGCAAATAATTTTTTAGAAAAGTAAATAGGATCTTGTTTCTCATACTTGAAAGATCTGTTTAAATATTTTCAAATAATGACAATATTTTTCATACTCAAAAATAAGTAGGATCTCTACGTCTGATAGTTGAATGATAGTTTAAATGTTTTTAAATTTTTTAAACAAATAATTTAGAAAAGTCTATTGTAGGTTCTCGGTTGCTTATTGATGAAAGCTAGATAGTTTAAATGTTTTAATATTATGGAAAATAATTTTTTAGTAAAATAAGTAGGATCTCTGCTTCGGAATAGGTGATTGATAGTTTATTGTTTTAAAATTTTCAAAATATTTTTGTAAGAAAAGTAAATTAGGAATCTCTGTTTTCTCATACTTGAAAGATAGTTTAAATGGTTTCAAATTATGACAATAATTTTATAACAAAAATAAGTCGGATCTCTATTTTGTGATAGTGGAATGCTAGTTTCAATGTTTTCAAATTTAAAAAAAAATTATTTAGAAAAGTAAGTTGGATCTTTGTTGCTGTTAGATGAAAGATAGTTTAAATGTTTTAATATGATGAAAATATTTTTTTACTAAAATAAGTAGGATCTCTGCTTATGATTGTTGATTGATAGTTTGATCTGTTTTGAAATTTTCACAAATAATTTTTTAAGAAAAGTAAATAAGGATTTTATTCTCATACCTGAAAGAGAGTTTAAATGTTTTCACATTATGACAATAATTTTATAACAAAAATATAGTAGGATCTCTAATTTCTGATAGTTGAATGATTAGTTTCAAAGTTTTACGCAAATTTAAAAAAAAAAAATCTTAGAAAAGTAAGTAGGATCTATGTTCGCTGGTTAGATGATAAGATAGTTTAAATGTTTTAATAAGATGAAAATATTTTTTTTTACTAAAATAAGTAGGGTATCTGCTTCTGATAGTTGGTTGATAGTTTAAAATCTTTTGAAATTTTCAAAATAATTTTTTAAGAAAAGTAAATAGGATCTCTATTTCTCATTTTTTTTTTGACTTGAAAGTATAGTTTAAATGTTTTTAAAATTATGAGCAAATAATTTGTTTACAAATAAATAAGTAGGGGATCTGCTGCTTCTGATCAGTTGATTGATAGTTTAAATGTTTTGAAATTTTCAAATAATTTTTTATAGAAAAGTAAAATTGGATCACTTGTTTCCTCATACTTGACAGGATAGTTTAAATATTTTCACATTATGACAATAATTTTTAACAAAAATAAGTAGGAATTCTCTACTTCTGATAAGTTGAATGATAGTTTAAATGTTTTAAATTTTTTAAAAAATTCATTTAGAAAAGGTATGTAGGATCTCGGTTGCGTGGGGGTTGATAGATGAATAGATAGTTTAAATGTTTTAATATTATGGAAAATTAATTTTTTTAGTAAAATCAAGTCGGATCTCTGCTTCTGATAGTTGATTGGATAGTTTAATTGTTTTTAAAATTTCCAAAATAATTTTTTAAGGAAAAGTAAATAGGATCTCTTGTTTCTCATACTTGATAGATAGTTTAAATGTTTTCAAATTATGACAATAATTTTACTAAAAAAAATAAGTAGGATCTCTATTTGTGATTGTTGAATGATAGTTTCATTGTTTTCAAATTTTAAAAAAAAATATTTTAGAAAAAAGTAAGTAGGATCTTGTGTTGCTGTTAGATGAAAGATAGTCTTTTTTAAATGTTTTAATATGATGAAAATAAATTTTTTTACTAAAATATAGTAGGATCTCATGCTTATGATAGTTGATTGATTGTTTAAATGTTTTGAAATTTTCAAAATAATTTTTTAAGAAAAGTAAATTGGTTTTCTATTTCTCATACTTGAAAGAGAGGTTAAATGTTTTCAAATTATGACAATTATTTTATTACATAAATAAGTAGGATACTCTATTTCTGATATTTGAATGATAGTTTCAATGTTTTGAAATTTTAAAAAAAAAAAAATTTAGTAAAAGTAAGTAGGCTCATTGGTGCTGGTAGATGAAAGGTAGTTTAAAATGTTTTAATATGATCGAAAATATTTTTTTTTTACTAAAAATAAGTTGGGTCTCTGCTTCTGATAGTTGATTGATGGTTTAACTCTTTTGAAATTTTCCAATTAATTTTTTAAGAAAAGTAAATAGGATCTCTATTTCTCATACTTGAAAGATAGTTTAAATGTTTTAAAATTATGAAAATAATTTATTTACAAAAATAAAGTAGGATCTCTGCTTCTGATAGTTGATTGATAGTTTAAATTGTTTGAAATTTTCAAAATAATTTTTTAAGAAAGTTTTTAGGATCTCTGTTTTCATACTTGTAAAGATAGTTCTAAATATTTAACAAATTATGACAATAATCTTTATAACCATAAATAAGTAGGATCTCTAACTTCTGATAGTTGTATGATAGTTTAATTGTTTTTAACATTTTTTAAAAAACATAATTTAGAGAAAAGTATGTAGGATCTCGGTTGCTGATAGATGAAAGATAGTTTAAATGTTTTAAATATTTTGGAAAATTTTTTTAGTAAATTAAGTAGGATCTCTGCTTTCTGATAGTTGATTGATAGTTTAAATGTTTAAAATTTTAACTGAATTTTTTAAGAAAAGTAATTAGGATCTCTGTTTCACAAACTTGAAAGATAGTTTAAAATGTTTTAAATTATGACAATTAATTTTAGAACAAAAATAAGTAGGATCTCTAATATGTGTGATAGTTGAATGATAGTTTCAATGTTTTCAAATTTAAAATTAATTTAGAAAAGTACGTAGGATCTTTGTTGCGGTCTTGATGAAAGATAGTTTAAATGTTTTAATAAGATGAAACTTAATTTTTTTTCTAAAATAAAGTATAAGGATCTCTGCTTTTGATAGTTGATTGATAGTTTAAATGTTTGGATCAAATTTTCAAAATAATTTTTTAAGACAATGTAAATAGGATTTTCTATTTCCTCATAACTTGAAAGTGAGTTTAAATGTTTTCAATCTAAGACAATAAATTTTATAACAAAATATAAGTAGGATCTCTATTTCTGATTTGTTGAATGATTGTTTCAAGTTTTTGGAAATTTTAAAAAAAAAAAATTAGAAAAGTAAGTAGGATCTTTTTGCTGGTAGATGAAAGATAGTTTATATGTTTTAATATGATGAAAATATTTTTTTTTAGTAAAATAAGTAGGGTCTCTGCTTCTGATTGTTGATTGATAGTTTAAATCTTTTGAAATTTTCAAAATAATTTTAAGAAAAGTAAATAGGATCTCTATTTCTCATACTTGAAAAGATAGTTTAAATGTTTTTTTAAAATAATTAAAAAACTATGAAAATAATTTATTTTACAAAAAATAAGTAGGATCTCTGCTTCTGATAGTTGATTGACTAGTTTAATTGTTTTGAAATTTCAAAAATAATTTTTTAAGAAAAGTAAATAGGATCTCTGTTTATACCATACTTGAAAGATAGTTTAAATATTTTCAAAATTTTGACAATAATTTTATAACAAAAATAAGTAGGATCTCTACTTCTGATAGATGAATGATAGTTTAAATGTTTTTAAATTTTTTAAAAAAATAATTTAGAAAAGTTATGTAGGATCTCGGTTGCTGATAGATGAAAGATAGTTTTAAATTTTTTAATATTTTGGAAAATAATTTTTTTAGTAACAATAAGTAGGATCTCTGCTTCTGATTGTTGATTGATAGTTTAAATGTTTTGAAATTTTCAACATAATTTTTTAAGGAAAAGTAAATGGGATCTCTGTTTCTCAAAATTGAAAGATAGTTTAAATGTTTTCAAATTATGACAATTATTTTATAACAAAAATAAGTAGGATCTCTATTTGTGATAGTTTGATTTGATAGTTCAAATGTTTTCAAAATTTTAAAAAAAAATAATTTAGAAAAGTAAGTAGGATCTTTGTTGCTGTTAGATGAAAGATAGTTTAATTGTTTTAATATGATGAAAATAATTTTTTTACTAAAAATAAGTAGGATCTCTGCTTCTGATAGTTGATTGATTGTTTAAATGTTTTGAAATTTTCAAAATAATATTTTTACGGAAAAGTAAATAGGTTTTCTATTTACTCATAACTTAGAAAGCGAGTTTAAATGTTTTTCAAATTATGACAATAATTTTATAACAAAAATAAGTAGGATCTCTATTCTGGATTGTTGAATGATAGTTTCAAAGTTTTGAAATTTAAAAAAAAAAAAAATTTAGACAAAGTATGTAGGATCTTGTTGCTGAGTAGATGAAAGATAGTTTTACTGTTATAATTATGATGACAAATATTTTTTTACTAAAATAAGTAGGATCTCTGCTTCTGATAGTTGATTGATAGTTTTTAAATCTTATTGAAATTTTCAAAATAATTTTTTCCAAGAAAAGTAGAATAGGATCTCTATATTTCTTCATACTTGAAAGATAGTTTAAATGTTTTAATATTTATATGAAAATAATATATTTACAAAAATTAAGTTTTAGGAATCTCTGCTTATGATAGTTGATTGATAGTTTAAAAGGTTTTGAAATTTTTCAAAATAATTTTTTTAAGAAAACTCAGTAATTAGGATCTCTTGTTTCTCATACTTGAAAGATAGTTTAAATATTTTCAAATTATGACAATAATTTTATAACAATAAATAAGTAGGATCCTCTACTTTTTATAGTTGAATGATAGTTTAAATGTTTTTAAATTTTTTAAAAAAATAATTTAGAAAAAGTATGTAGGATCTCGGGTTGCTGATAGATGAAAGATAGTTTACTTGTTTTAATATTATGGAATAATTTTTTTAGTAAAATATGTTGGATCTCTGTCTTTCTTATAGTTGATTGATAGTGTAAATGTTATTAAAATTTTCAAACATTAATTTTTAAGAAAAGTTAATAGGATCTCTGTTTCTAATACTTGAAAGATAGTTTAAATGTTTTCACAATTCTGACAATAATTTTATAACAATAATAAGTAGGATCTCTATTTGTGATAGTTGAATGATAGTTTCAATGTTTTTCAAATTTAAAAAAAATAATTTAGAAAAGTAAGTAGGATCTTTGTTGCTGTTTAGATGAAA
The DNA here is from genome assembly GCA_029228515.1 of Populus alba x Populus x berolinensis. Lineage (NCBI taxonomy): Eukaryota > Viridiplantae > Streptophyta > Magnoliopsida > Malpighiales > Salicaceae > Populus > Populus alba x Populus x berolinensis. Next base: position 2,685 of record JAQIZT010000334.1, on the reverse strand, counting down.
GATAGTTTAAATGTTTTAATATGATGGAAATAATATTTTTTACTAAATTAAGTAGGATCTCTGCTTCTGATTGTTGATTAGATTGTTTAATTGTTTTGAAATTTGCAAAATAATTTTTTAGGAAAAGTAAATAGGATCTCTATTTCTCATACTTGAAAGAGAGTTTAAATGTTTTCAAATTATGACAATAATTTTATTAACCAAAATAAGTAGGATCTATATTTTCTGCGATAGTTGAATGATAGTTTCAATGTTTTGAAATTTAAAAAAAAAAAATTTAGAAAAGTAAGTAGGATCTTTGTTGCTGGTAGATGAAAGATAGTTTAAATGTTTTAATATGATGAAAATATTTTTTTTACTAAAATAAGTAGGGTCTCTGCTTCTGATAGTTGGTTGATAGTTTAAATCTTTTGAAATTTTCCAAATAATTTTTAAGAAATGTAAATTGGATCTCTATTTCTCATACTTGAATGATATTTTAATTGTTTTAAAATCTATGAAAATTATTTGTTTACAAAAATAAGTAGGATCTCTGCTTCTGATAGTTGATTGATAGTTTAAATGTTTTGAAATTTTCAATATAAATTTTTAGAATATGTAAATAGGATCTCTGTTCTCATACTTGAAAGATAGTTTAAATTATTTTCAAATTATGACAATAATTTTATAACATAAAATATGTAGGATCTCTGCTTCTGATAGTTGATGATTAGTTTTAAATGTTTTTAATTTTTTTTAAAAATAATTTAGAAAAGTATGTAGGATCTTGGTTGACTGATAGATGAAAGATAGTTTAAATGTTTTAATATTATGGAAATAATTTGTTTACTAAAATAAGTAGGATCTCTTGTCTGTTAGTTGATTGATAGTTTAAGTGTTTTTAAAAATTTTCAAAATAATTTTTAAGATAAAGTAAATAGGATCTCTGTTTCTCATACTTGAAAGTTAGTTTAAAGATTTTCAAATTATGACAATAATTTTTATAACAAAAAATAAGTAGGATCTCTTTGTGATAGTTGAATGATAGTTTCAATGTTTTCAATTTGAAAAAAAAATCATGTTAGAAATGTAAGTAGGTTCTCTTGTTGCTGGCTAGGATGAAAGATAGTTTAGAATGTTATTAATTATGTAAATATTTTTTTTACTAAAATAAGGTAGGGTCTCTGCTTCAGATTACCTTGGTTGATAGTATTAAATCTTTTGAATTATTTTTAAAATAATTTTTGTAAGAAAAGTAAAATAGGATCATACTGTTTATCATACTTGAAAGATAGTTTTAAATGTTTTATAAATTATGATAAGTATTTGTTTACAAATAATAAGTAGGATCTCTGCTTCTGTTAGTTGATTGATAGTTGAAGTGTTTTGAAATTTTCAAAATAAGTTTTTAAGAAAAGTAAATAGGTTCTCTGTTTCTCATACTTGAAAGATAGTTTAAATATTTTCAAATTATGACAATAATTTTATAACAATAAAATAAGTAAGGATCTATACTTCTGATAGTTGAATGATAGTTTAAATGTTTTTTCGAAATTAAAAAAAAAATATTTAGAAAAGTATGTAGGTATCTTGGTTGCTGATAGATGAAAGATAGTTTAGATGTTTTAATATGATGACAATATTGTTTTTACAAAAATAAGTACGATCTCTGCTTCTGATCGTTGATTGATAGATTTATATGTTTTGTATATTTTCAAAAAATATTTTTTTAAGAAAAGTAATTAGGATCTCTGTTTTCATTACTTGAAAGATCGTTTAATTATTTTCAATTTATGACAATAATTTTATAGACAAATAAGTAGGATCTCTAATTCTGATAGTTGATTGATAGTTTAAATGTTTGGAAATTTAAAAAAAAAAATTTAGAAAAAGTATGTAGGATCTTGGTTGCTGATAGTATGAAAGATAGTTTAAATGTTTTTATATGATGAAAATATTTTTTTACTAAAATAAGTAGGATCTCTGCTTCTGATAGTTGGTTGATAGTTTAAATGTTTTGATAATTTTCAAAAGATTTTTTTAGGAAAGTAAATAGGATCTCTTTTTCTCATAATTGAAACATAGTTTAAATGTTTTCAAGATTTATGACAATAATTGATCTATATACAAAATATATAGTAATCTCTATTTTCTGATAGTTTGAATGATTTGTCTTCAATGTTTTGAAATTTAAAAAAAAAAAATTAGAGAAAAGTAAGTAGGATCCTTTGTTGAGTGGTAGATGAAAGATAGTTGAAATGTTCTTAATATCATGTAATTATTTTTTTTTTTACTAAAATAAGTAGGATCTCTGCTTCTGATAGTTGGTTGATAGTTTAAATGTTTTGATATTTTCAAATAATTTTTTAAGAAAAGGAAATAGGGATCTCTATTTCTCCATACTTGAAAGGAGAGTTTAAATGTTTTAAATTATGACAATAATTTTATAAAAAATATACGTAGGATCTCTTTTTTTGATAGTTGAATGATAGATTTCAAAGTTTTGAAATTTAAAAAAATAAAAAAATTTAGAAAAGGAAGTAGGATCTTTGTTGCTGGGTAGATGAAAGATAGTTTAATTGTTTAATATGATGAAAATATTTTTTTTACTAAAATAAGTAGGTTCTCTTGCTTCTGCTAGTTGGGTGATAGTTTAAATGTTTTGAAATTTTCAAAATATTTTTTTAGGAAAAGTAACTAGGATCT